>CAUYTI010065023.1:0-32027 GCA_963575145.1 Galago senegalensis
GGGCGCCTGTGGTCCCAGCTACTTGGGAGGCGGAGGCAAGAGACTCGCTTGAGCCCAGGAGTTGGAGGTTGCTGTGAGCTGTAATGCCACGGCACTCTACCCAGGGGGACATCTTGAGGCTCTGTCTCAAAAAAAAAAAAAAATTGGTATTAAGGCATTAAAGGCCTTCCTTGTGTATTGTCATGGGCCAAGCCCCACCCGGTGCTCTCAATTCAGGGGGGAAGTTTCTAACAGGTCTGTTTTATAATTGAGGATGTATATTGTCTAAATGAAGTCTTTGATGCCACCAAGATGCTCAACACACAGCTGTAAGTAGAACCCTGTTCTATTGATTCCAATTTTTGAGAGACTATTGCCTTATAATAAAAATGGCTTGTAACATAGTTGGCCATTTGACTTTTAAGTGAGGTAGCTTAGTCACTCTGATCACCACCACCAAATCTGAGGAAACCATCCAGGTTCATTTAATGACCCTGTTAGCAGGGACCTGCAGGCTCATGGGGACATGGATTCAGGAGGGAGTGGATATAAAGAGTGTGTCCTAGGAAGGAAATGCTTTCTGATCCAGTGCCCCAGAGAAAGAAGCTCAGCTTTGGAAGCAGGACTTAAAAGGCCATTCTTGGGGATGGGGAGAGACTGGAATAAAACACTTCTTCAGGGAAGCTGTGGTCTGAGTCTCTGGTTTTCTCTAAACTTGCTCCCTGAGACTTTGCCCTGGCACTGGCTTCTTGAGAACCCCCAGGCAGCTCCATGGGGGCCCAATCAAAGGAGAGTGTTACTGGATAAAGCTCCTTTAGATGCCAGCCCCAGATGGGGGGGTCATGGGAGCTCTCAAGGCCTTCTTGGATTGCAGAGACAAGAGTCAGGGGAATATGAGGAATGATCCCCATATGTCTGGTTGTTCAAGAGCCACCTCCTACCCCTCCTAGAGCCAAGCCTGGGCCCTATAAAGGTGAGCAAGGCCCAGCACCTCACCTGATCTGATGGTCCAGGGCCCAGCCTGTGCTCTTGTGTGTGGCTAGGGTGAGTGGGAGGCCAGCAGGGTCTGAGCAGGACAGAGGCATGGGAGGACATGGAGGGAGGCTGTAGAGGGTGTGTCTCTGATGCGGTGCAGTAATGAGGAGAAGGGGGACTAAATCTACCTGAAGTCCTGGGATATGTTGCCTTGGGTTGGGACAAGTGTGGGCCTCACAATTTTGCCAGTGAATTATCCTTATATTTATAGAATGGGTGCTTTATTGGGGCGTGAACACTTTATTCAAGCTCACAAAACTTAGAAAATACTGGCTTTCTACTGAAAGGTAGAAGAAGGACCGTGTTACACCTGATTTCTCAATCATGATATTGCTCAGCAGGAAAGATTTAAGTTGTTGTGTTGACACATACATACACATATACACTAAATATCATTCACCACCATGATAGGATTTAATTTTAAAAGAGATAAAATTGCCATCCTTGGTTTTATCTGGTTAAAGAGTTTGATTATTTTAACTTTCTGGTTGAAAAAGTCCTACAAATATGTCCTGCCAGCAAAACCAGTAGCAATGCCAGCCCCCCCAGGTGCCCTCCCTAGTGCCTACCCAGTGCCCAGCCCTATGTCCCTCTCCTTTCTCTTCCTGCTGTGGCTCCAGCTCTGGGGGTAGCTGCTGCTGCCTGAGTCACCACAGATCCCAACTCTTCCATCGGCGCCAGCACCAGAGCCTGGAGTGCTGTAAGTGTGAGTCCTTGGGGGGGGCTCTGGCTGCTGCCCGAACTCTGGAGGCTGCTACTGACTTGACCTTGAACATCACAGAAAAACCCTTATGACCCTGGGATGCTGCTCCTGTTCCCTCTCCTTTCTTCACAGGAACTCTAGTGTTTGTCAGTTCTGAAGACCTAAGTGTCCAGTCCTGAGCCCTGACCCGCCCTCCCTGCCTTACCTACCACAATGGTAAAGATCTGTGTTCTGCTCACCAAGTTTCCTGCTTGCTATCAATCCTTCTATTGTGTTCAAATCCTTTAGAGCCCAGTTTTCTAAGTGGTATGGTTTTTAGGACACTTCAGTAAGAGCCTGAGAAAGAAGCAAGCTAAAAGAAGCTTCCAGGGGCAGTTACTACGAGCCCTCACTTACGAGGGTCCAGAGCTTCTCAGAGGAACCCCTGTGTGCACCCAAGCCTGGGGGATATGGGTCCTGTCAGTCTATGGTGCCCAGAAACTGCTGAGCACTTCTGGCCTTGCACAACCTGGTGGGTTTTACCTCCCAAAATGCCTGTAAATTATTTTTATTTTGTCTGTGTGCCTTGATGACAAAGTTTGAAAATTCTTTGGCATCCCAAATAAAAAAGCGTATTTTACAGAATTCCTTTCCTTTGCCTTGAAATGCTCTGCATGAGAATTCGAACCTTTGGGGCAAGTTTGAATAATAGCTCATTGCTGCTCAACTGCCTTCCATGAAGGATGAATCTTCTTGGTTCTTGCTTTCATCCAGGCTCCAGCCTCTCAACTAAACAATTGTTAAATAAATATCGGACAATGTACACATAGCTGCAGGAGTAAGGAGCTGCCTTGTCCCTGACTCGCCCACCACTAAGGGAGGCTCAGAGTGTGGACCTGAGTTCTGGGTTGCATCCCATTGTCATGACTGCACCTGACTCACTGCTAGAGCCCAGGCCAGGTGGGGGAGAAGAATGGTCAGAAATACACTATCATGTTCCTGCAGAGTAAGCTGCACAGGCCAGGGCTGGGGCCAGCCCTCCTTGCAGCCTGGTCTTCTCAGCTTCTCAGCCAGAGTTTCAGGGCAAAGAAACAGTTTATCTGGTTGTTTGGGGATGTTTGTGCCTACAAGAGGAAGCTGTGAAGCAAGGTGAGAGCACCACTAGGGAATTGAGAAGCTGCAGCCTGTAGCCAGGCTAAAAAGTGCCTGGGGGAGATTAGAGACTCAGTTTAGAGCAGGAATGAGCATGGGTTCTCTAAATAAAGCTTCCTGTCTGTCTGGGTGAGAGCAATTGATGGCTGCCAGCTAACATCTCTGCCCATGTCCTTCTCCTCTGATTCCTCTCAATCACACTTGGCATTCTTTGCAGTTTTTTGTAGCTATCGCCACTGTGATAGATAATTCTATGTCACTGCAAATACAATTGGAAGTTCTCATAGTAGTAATAGTAATTTTGAGTCGATTTTTATGTATTTATTTGTCGCACGATTTTCCTTTTCTGTAAGCTGCGTATTCATCTCCTCTGTCTTATTTTTCAGCATATTGCTCGTTTTGTTTTTCTGTTTCATTTTACCTGTTTTCCCCTGAATCCATCAGGAGTCTTCAAAGAAACAGGACTAACAGATCTAGATGTAGATGCAGATATAGTGACAGATAAAACGTGGACTTGTTTCCAGAGGTTGGTAACTGGCTCAGGTGATTATGAAGGCTGAGAAATCCCACCATCTGTGGCTGGCAAATGAAGCCCTGGAAGGGCTGGTTGTGCAGCTCCAGTCTGAGACCAGAGAAGACCAATGTCCAGCTCAAGGCAATCAGGCAGAGGGGCTCCCTCTCACACAGCCTTTTCAGTTGATCGCATGTGGCCACTTACGCTGCAGAGGGCGACCTGTCTCACTCAGTCTACCTGTTCAGTGTTAATCTCATCCTGATCACCCTCACAAGCACAGCCAGAAAAATGTTTGACCAAATGTCCAGGCACCGCTAGCCCAGTCAAGCTGACATAAAATTAATCATACTTCCCCTGACCTCCTTCTATCTTAATGAGCCATATTGGCTCACAAAGATGTAATTTACTGTAAGAGATTTTAAAATTTACTTTACCTGGCTCAGTGCCTGTGGTTCGGCAGCTAGGGCACCAGCCACATATACTAGAGCTGGCAGATTTGAACCCATCCTGGGCCTGCCAAACAACAATGACAACAACATAGCTAAGCCTTGTGGCAGGTGTCTGTAATCCCAGCTACTTGGGAGGCTGAGGCAAGAGAACCGCTTAAGCCCAAGAGTTGGAGGTTGCTGTGATCTGTGACACCACAGCACTCTACCAAGGGCAACAAAGTCTCAAAAAAAAATTTACTTTTGGAAAACCATATGGAGAACACTCAGAGATCTAAATATAGATCTACCATTTGATCCTGTAATTCCTCTGTTAGGTATATACCAAGAAGACCATAAATCACGCTGTAATACAGATATCTGTACCAGAATGTTCATTGCAGCCCAATTCACAATTGCTAGGTCATGGAAGAAGCCCAAGTGCCCATCGACCCATGAATGGATCAATAAATTGTGGTATATGTACATCATCGAATACTATACAGCCATAAAGAAAGATGGAGACCTTGCCTCCTTCATATTTACATGGATGGAGCTGGAAAATATCCTCCTTAGCAAAGTATCTCAAGAATGGAAGAAAAAGTATCCAATGTACTCAACACTATTATGAAACTAATTGTTAGATATCTTAGGAAAGCTACAATCTAAACGGATCCCTATACTATGGGGAAAGGGGAGGGGAGGGGGAGGATGGGTGAAGAGAATGATATTGTGGGGATCATGCCTATAGTTTATCCTATTTGGGTGCAGGTGAATTTGTCTAAGGGTTGAATATAAATGTCTTAACACAACAATTATAAGAAAGACATGATGGCTATGTTAGACACTTGGATGAGTTTTCCAAACTGCATATAGAAGTAACACACTGTATCCTATGAGAGAATTAATGTACACAATTATGATCTAATAAAAAACAATTTTAAAAAAATGCCAACTTCATTCTTTGAATAACTGTAAAAAATACTTCATTTTCGTATTAACCAGAAAAAATAACCACATAACCAAGGCTATTCTTAGTAATAAAAACAAAGCCAGAGGCATCACCCTACCAGTCTTCAGGCTATATTACAGGTCTACAGTAGTCAAAACAGCATGATATTGGCTCAAAAATGGAGACATAGACATGTGGAACAGAATAGAAACCTAAGAGATGACATCAGTCTTTAGTTGATGTCTGATTTTTGATAAACCAAACTAAAGCACACAGTGAGGAAAATAATTTCTATTTAACAAATGGGTTCTGAGAGAATTGGATAACCACATATAAAAGACTGAAACTGGACCAACACCTTTCAGCACTTACAAAAATTGACTCAATATGGGTAAAAAATTCAAATTTTACACACAAAACGACAAAAATCTTAGAGGAAAGTGTAGGAAAAACTCTTGATGATGTTGGACTAGGAAAAGATTTTATGACAAATGACTTAAGTGACCATCACAACAACATCAAAGATAAACAAATGGGACATGGGACTTAATTAATTGAAAAACTTTTTACAGTTGAGTATACAACAAGTAAAGCAAAAGACAACCTTCAGAATGTGAAAAGATATTTCCAAGGTATTATTCTGACAATGAGTTGATAAGTAGAATCTACACAGAGCTCAAATTAATCAACAAAAATGTGCAAACAGTTCCATATATCACTGGACGAGAAATATGAAAATAACCTTCTCTGATGAAGACAGACAAATATATAAAAAATATTTAAAAAGATGTTCATTGTTCCTGATGGTCAGAGAAATGCAAATCAAACCCACCCTGAGATATCACCTAACCCAAGTGAGAATAGCTCACATCACAAAGTCTCAAAGTTGCAGATACTGGTGTGGATGTGGAGAGAAGGGGCCATTTTTACACTTCCAGTGGAACTGCAAAGTAACACAACCTTTTTGGAACTAAATATGGATAACCCTCAAAGAACTCAAATTAGACCTCCCATTTGATTCTGCAATCTCATTACTAGGCATCTACCTGTAAGAATAAAAATCATTTTATTATAAGGACATTTACACTAGATTATTTATGGCAGCTAAATTCACCATTGCCAAAATGTGTGAAAAATCTAAATGTATACAACCCGAGGAATGAGTTAACAAACTGTGGTGCATATGTACCCTGGAATACTGTTCAGCCATTAAATAAGATGGACACTTACATCTTTTGTATTAACCTGGGTAGAATTAGACCATATCCTTCTTTGTAAGGTATCACAAGAATAGAGAAGCTAGAATACAATGTACTCAATTCTAATATAAATCCAGTAGATTATATCATACTCACATTAGACAAAAACTCAAATCAATTCAAGGTGAGCAGTACTAGGGAGTGGGAAGAGGGTTGGATGGAGTGTGATGGGTTTGCTCCCCCATAATGGGCACAATGTTAGGGTGTATGGCACTCCTCTTCTGGGTAGGACTCAATTACAAGATGGACTTTACTTAACAAATAAAACATTGTAACCTAATTCATTGTACCCTTTATTAACCTGAAACAATAAATAAATAAATTTAAATGGGGCTTTTGAGGAGCTATGAAACACAGTATAGATTCTCAGTAATACAATAAAACATGGAGAATAAAGAAGTTCGGGAACTGAAGACAAGACTTCTGAACTATCCCAATCATTCAAAGAGGCAGAAGAGAGGAGAACAAAGACAGTCTATTCCTTAAGAGAGTTATGAGATTATTCCAAAAGATCAAACAACCAAATTATAGGGATTCTTTAAGGAGAAGAGGATGGTGCTAAAGGCACTGATGCACTATTTCAAGACATCATGGTGGAGAATTTCCCAAGCAGTTTGAGAGACACAGAGATTTAGACAGTAGATGGTTTTAGAACTCCAACATGACTCAATCTAAACAAAAAGTCTCCTAGAGACATTAAAATTAATTCTGCCAAAGTAAATATAAAGTAGAAAATCCTTTAAGCAGCCCACTATGAGAAAAGTCTTACCTACAAAGAGAAAAATATGTGGATGACCACAGATCTTTTGGTAGAAACTTTTCAATAAAGAAGAGGATGGTCATCAGGTTTTACACTTCTTAGAAAACATAAATTCAGACCAGGATCCTGTATCCTGCTAAACTGAGTTTCCTTTGTGATGAAGAAATCAAATATTTTACTAACATCAGAATGTAGGAAATTTGCCATAACTAGACCAGCTTGACAGAAAGTACGCCAAACTATTCTTCATATTGACTATCATGATGGTATATTACCAAAGTAAGCATAGCCACAATTTAAAGAACAAAGTCTACTTTCCATAATGGTGCAAGGAATCAAAATAACCTCTGGGCCTCTAAAAAATGAGATGACCAAAACTTCACCATATATATCTATTCTTTCAATAAATGTGAGTGGCTTGAATTTCCCACTAAAGAGAATTTTCCCACTAATTGGATAAAAAAGCTCAAGCCAATATCTTTTGCCTCCAAGAAACACACCTAACCTCTAATGATAACACAAGATTCAGGGTGGAGGGATGGATAATAATGTAGGTGAATGAAAATCAGAAACAGATAGTGGCTGCAATCTCATTTGCAGATAAATTGGATTTAAACCAAGAAACATAAGAAAAGACAGGAATGGACAGTATATATGGGTCAAGGGAACCATACAACATGAATATATTCCAAAAATTAACATTTACGTACTCCTTAATTCAAAAAGCAAACCCTAAATGATCGAAACAATATGATATTTTCCTGCACCATAATAGTTGGAGATTTCAGCACCCCATAGACAGTACTTGACAGATTCTCCTAGCAGAAACTATACAAAGTAACAATGGACTTAAGCAAGACTCTAGGACAAATAGACTTAACATATACATAATATTTCATCCTAACAAAACTGAATACACATTGTTGTCTTCAACCCATGTATCATACTTCAAAATTGATCATAACTCATTACACAAATCTAATCTTAACAAAATCAAAAAGAATAGAAGTGTTTTCTTGTACATTCTTGGGCCATCACAAAATCAAATTTGAACTGAACATCCACCCAAATCTTCATAGCCATATAAAGTCAGAGAAATTAAACAACTTTATGATGAATGTCAGCTGTGTCATCAAAGACAATCTTGCCTTTGCCAAATGACTGTCCAGCATCATTTTATTTATTATGTTTAGAGCCATTCACATTAATAAAAACATAGAGAAGGGAAAAGATTTGAGATGTTTCCTCCTTTTTAAAACCATAGGAAACTATCAACAAAGTTTCCTGTGTGCCAATAGATAGGTGTTAGGAATTGGTTGGCAGTTCTTATTTTGTTTTGTTTTGTTTAATATAATACTGTTTATTTAACTTCAAAAACGTTTCAGGATTCTAAACTACAAAAAATAACAGAACATTGCAAATGTGTTTAAGTACAGAAGGTTCTTGAACTCTCATTAATGCAGTGGCTCTTCCACTTTCCGCTTTGCCAACAATGAAGAGTTCTATGGTTTGTTTAAAAACAAACAGTTTAGGCTTGGCGCTGTGGCTCAAGTGGCTAAGGTGCCAGCCACATACACCTGAGCTGGTGGGTTAGAATCCAGCCCAGGCCCACCAAACAACAATGACGGCTGAAACCAAAAAATAGTGTTGTGGCAGGCACCTGTGATCCCAGCTACTTGGGAGGAGGAGGCAGGAGAATTGTTTGAGCCCAGAAGTTGGAGGTTGCTGTGAGCTGTGAAGCCACAGCACTCTACCCACGGTGAGAGCTTGAGGCTCTGTCTCAAAAAATAAATAAATAAAAATAAAAACAAACAGTTTAAAAACTACTGCATTTAACTAAAAAAAAAAAAAATCCAAACACTTCTCATGCCAGCTGACTCCCTCTTTGTCCACAGCTAAGAATGGCAGCAGAATGCTATGTCATTATGTACAAAAACAAGACAACCTGAAGCAAAATGAATGTGCACTGCAATGTCAACAGGTCCAGTTCACAGAGCACACCCTGAGTTATGGTCCTCCCAAAGGGCATCTTTCCTTACTGCCTTAACATCAATCAAGGAGCAGCAAGAGTTGGTCTTGGTTGCTTCGTTCTTTTTACGAACATAGATACGTACGGTTGATAACTCAGGATTTCTAGCCAATAACCATAGTTAACATCACCTTACAAATTAAAAAAAATGCCAGAAACATCTTCAAATGCCTTGTCACATCAACAGCAAGGTGGCCAGAGTGAGAGAACATCAGTGTCTTTTCATTTCAAAAATGTTTGGAAATATGTACAACTCTGATATAGTTTCAGGGTGCTCCAGACACTCATGGCCACTTCATGTAAACCTCTGACAATTTCTAGAGCACTTTGAGACTACAATATGATCATGATCAAATTTTTGTAATTAAACCTAATGAGGGCAATAGCCATTTCTCCAATAAGAGATGTATCATTTATGGCTCTCCCCTACTCTAAGGTATTCACAAGGAGACAGATAAATAGTTTTCTTTTCATCCTACTCCTACTCCTCTTCTTCCTCCTCATCTTCTTCATCTTCCTCTTCCACCTTTTTCCTGGCAACTTTTGTGGGACCCTTTGTGCCATCAAACTTTCCTTTAGACTTATAGTCAGTGACCTCCTTCTCATACTTCTCCTTCAGCTTGGCTGCCTTAGTGATGTAAGACTGATTTTTGCTGTTACTTAAGTTATTCCACATCTCATCCAGCTTTTTTTTATTTTTTGCCTCATCTCCAATAAAGATACCAGGATTTGTAGACTTATTCTTGGGGCAGAATTCTGAACAGAAGAGGAAAAATCCAGACAGTGGCCTCTTGGGGGCATTAGAGTTCTTCTTTCCTCCTTTAGCTGGTCCATAAGCCTTCATTTCCCAATCACAGTGGATTTTATCAGCCTTTGCCATTTCATTGAATTTAGACATCTCTTTCCCAGATATTGCTTTCCACCTTTCAAAGCATTTCTTGGAAAATTCTGCAAAATTTACAGGGACCTCTGGGTTTTTCTCCTTATGTTCTTCTCTGCATGTCTGCACAAAGAAGGTATAGGAAGACATCTTGCCCTTTGGTTTCTTGGGGTCACTTTTAGCCATCTTGACTGTATTGTTCACTAGTCTGGGCAGTGGAGGGAACCTGGTTGCTAATTCTATTCAAAATTCACTGTTCCTAATGTTACACGAAATACTCCTTACCATAAGAAACTGAATTGCTGGCTTACTGCAGAAATTGTGGTTCCTTGTATGAAAAATGGGAAGTTGCTTTGCATTTCTCTGATGATTAAGGATGATGAGCATTTTTTCATATATCTATAGGCCATGCACCTGTCTTCTCCAGAGAAGTTTCTCTACAAGTCCCTTGCCCACCCTGAGATGGGATCACTTATTCTTTTCTTGCTAATACTTTTGAGTTCTCTGTAGATTCTGGTTATTAAACCTTTGTCAGAGACATAACCTGCAAATATCTTCTCCCATTCTGAGGGCTGACTGCTTGCTTTACTTACTGTGTTCTTGGCTGTGCAGAATCTCTTTAGTTTGATCAGGTCCCAGTAGTGTATTTTTGATGCTGCTTCAATTACCCAGGGGGTCCTCCTCATAAAATTTTCACTTTCCAAGGAAAATTTTCATTTTCCAAGGCTGATTTCTTCAAGTGTTTTCCCTACACTTTTTTCTAGTATTTTTACAGTTTCATGTCTTAAGTTTAAATCTTTAATCCAGTGAGAGTCTATCTTAGCTAATACCAGTAAGATTAGCCTACATCCGAAAATCCCAAAATCAGAGATATTGGCATGGATGTGGAGAAAAGGGAACAATTCTGCACTGCTGGTGGGATTGCAAACTAATACATTCCTTTTGGAAAGACGTCTGGAGAATACTTAGAGAACTAAAAATAGATCTGCCATTTGATTCTACAATTCTTCTACTAGGTATATATCCAGAAGTCCAAAAATCACACTACAACAAAGATATTTGTACCAGAATGTTTGTTGAAGCCCAATTCATAATTGCTAGGTCATGGAAGAAGCTCAAGTTCCCATTAACCCACAAATGGATCAATAAATTGTGGTATATGTACATCATGGAATACTATGTAGCCCTATAGAAGGATGGAGACTTTACCTCCTTCATGTTTATATGGATGGAGTTGGAAAATATTCTTGTTAACAAAGTATCTCAGGAATGGAAGAAAAATTATCCAATGTACTCAGCCCTATTATGAAACTAATTTCATAATTATAGCCCAAGAATATGGGGAAAGGGCAGAGGGAGGGTAGGGTGGGGGGAGGATGAGTGGAGGGAGGGTTTTGGTGGGATCATGCCTATGGTTAATCTTATAAGGGTATATGTGAATCTTTCTAAATGTAGAATATAAATGTCTTAACACAATAGCTAAGAAAATGATATGAAGGCTATGTTAACCAGTTTGATAAAAATATTTCAAAGTCTATATAAAAACAGCACACTGTACCCCATGACTTTATTAATGTACACAGATATGATTTAATAAAAAAAAGAAAAAGAAAAATAGGTAGTTGCTTAAATGGCCTGGTTGAAGAAACATGAAACATATTATTTTTATACTTTTTTTATTACCATACTATTCTTTAAGCTTTGCCAAAATACCATAGCCTAAAATTATTTGCTTCACATCGTTACCTATAATTCTACAATTTTTGTCATTTGAATAAATATAATCATTTGTAGAAAAATATAAATATAACAATAATATAGAATGGGAGTGGTTATCATCTGTCTCCAAATAAGTGTGAAGACTTTCAGGTTAATTTCTTACAAATACCTTCCTGGGAATAGATAAACTTAATAACTAGGAGTTTTAATTGGTGATAGAGAGTATGAAAGTTGAGAGCTACTTTGTAAGAATTTTTAGGGGGGAAGTATGAAAAGTCAGTATAAAGCTCTGTGGAAGAGGGGAAAGGTAGATGAGTGCATGAAGTGCTACTGAATACTCATAGGGCAGGTCAATTAAAAAAGCTTTTGCCTACCCTCTACCCTTAAGCTGAGATTGTGTACTTCTCCTGTTGATTTCCACCATATTATGTGAACTGATCTATTTTAGGTCTTATAATAATGTTTTATAATTATCTGTTTATCTCCGTAACAGGACTGTAGTGCCTTGAATACAAGAACTGTGACTATTATATATTTCTCTGCATCATCAGTACCTAGCATGCAGTCTGAAAGATAATAGATTGCTTTAAATAATTGTTGAGTTAATGAATGAATAGAAAAGGAAGCTAGAAGAGTGCTACACATTTTAATAACTTCATTTTTTTCTTTTTTTTTCTTTTTTTTTCTTTTATTCTTTTTATTTTTTTAATTGAATGTTAACTATGTACATTAATGCACTTCTGGGGTACAGTGTGGGGTTTTAACATGCATTCTGAAATACTTCGATCGAACTGGTCAACACAGCCTTCATGTCATTTTCTCAGTTATTGCTTTAAAACGTTCACATTCTACTCTTAGAAAGATTCACCTGTACCCCTATAAGACAAACCTCAGAAGTGATCCCTCCAAACCCCTTCCTTCCTCCCATTCCCCGCTCCCTTCTCCCTCCCCCCTCCGCATGTTCTTAGGCTATTTGGTTATAGCTTTCATATAAAAGGTTTAAATTAGTCTCATAATAGGGGTGTGTACATTGGATACTTTTTTCTCCATTCTCGTGATACTTTGCTCAGAAGAACATTCAGTACAGGTTTCTGATAGATTGTGCCGGTAGGATAGAGAGAGCATCCCGTGTTGCCTTTTTCCTCTCTTGCCTACTCTGTACAGGCTGTCCTCTCAAGCACAGTGTCTATTTCCTCTATGTCCTGTTAGCCCACTTGACTCTATGCAGAGCGTATAGCCAATGAGGCTTGGCTCTTAGGTTCCAGAGGCCCACTTGTCATCACCGAATGCTGAAAGAGGTCCACAATTATGTGTCCTGTACAGTGTAGCAAAACACAGTATACCATCACCTGAGTTTCCTAGGGCTGAGGTAACAAAGCACCACAAACCAAATGGCTTACACAACAGAAATGTATTATCTCACAGTTCCGAAGTCTAGATGTCTGAGGTCAAAGTGTTGTCAGGATTGGTGCCGTCTAGGGCCATGAGGGAGAATCTGCTCCAGGCCTTTCTCTTAGCTTCTGCTTTGCTGGTGATCTTCATCATTCCTTGACCTATTAAGTGCCTCACCACAATCTCCACCTTCATCTCACATGATGTTTTTGTTGTGTGTGCGTCTATCTGTGCATCCAAATTTCTCCTACTCATATAGACACTGGTCATATTGAATCTTGGCCCACCTTATTTCCAAATAAGGTCACCTTCACTGGTGCTGGGAGTTAAGACTTCAACACTGGGGGGTTATAATTTAACCCATAACAACTGCCAAACTTAACTTTTTATATTTTTTTGTTAAGTACTTTTTAAAGTTATAAAACTAACCTGCTCGTGGCCAAATCTTCAAACAGAATGGAATGTACAAAGTAAAAAATAAAAGTTGGCTTCCTCCCATCTACCTTCCTCAAAAGCAATCTTTATCACAGGTTTACTGTGGATACTTCCTGATATATTTTATCTGCACAGACATATATGTGTAGCTTTGTTATTATTTTACACAAATGGGATCATAATGGGTATAGTGTCCCATTACTTTCTTTTTTCAATTACCAATACTTAATGGGTATCTTTCCATGTGAGTGCATTAGAACTATTACTTTCACTTTTTCACAGTTATATGGTATTCCATTCCATAGCTATAATAGAATTGATGTATTCAGTCTCCTATGGATAAACATTTCCCTTTTTTGGCTATTACAATACTTAATAGTGAATATCCTTTTTTATTTTATTTATTTTTGAGACAGAGTTTTACTTTGTCACCCTCGGTAGAGTGCTTTGGTGTCATAGCTCACAGCAACCTCAAACTCTTGGGCTAAAGCAATTCTCTTGTCTCAACCTACCAAGTAGCTGTGACTACAGGCACCTGCCACAACACCCAGGTATTTTTTAGTGACATGGGTCTCACACTTGCTTAGGCTGGTCTTGAACCTGCGAGCTCAGGCAATCCACCTGCCTCAGCCTCCCAGAGTGCTAGGATTACAGGCATGAGCCACGAGCCACCATACCCAGCCGAATATCCTTTTATATATAAATTTACCTAAGTATGTAAAAGAGATGTTAAAGGTAAAATTGCTAGATCAAAAGGCATATGCGTTTTAAAATTTGATAGATATTACCCCAAACCTCAAACTTAATGCTGACCTGTGAGGAAGACACATAGCTTTGTTGTATTGTCGAACTGAGTGATAGGAACTAGTTAGACTTATTGTTATAATTAGATTACACAAGGAGTTTTGGCTGGTTTATGGTTATGGGTTGTTTTTTTTAACTCACATGTTTTTGTCCTTGAGTATTTAAGGAAATTTCTAGCAAGAGCAAATTAAATTCTTTCTTAGATTTTCTATAATAGTTTTCTCAGTCTATTTGATTATCTTAGACAAATTTAAATTTTTCAGACACACAGGATTTAGAAAACTAGCGAATCAACTTCACTAGCATGTAAGATGTTTTTATTAGCTCTGTTTCCCTCACAGATTTAGTTTTTGCTACATTAGTGTGAATATTTAGAATGATTCTTTCTCTTTACATTAGAAAAAAAAGACTTCCTTGTAGTTTTTAAAAGTAGTATTTATAATATCTCAGTACAGAAACATATACAGAAGAAAATAAAATTTGCAACATTATCATACAGAATTAAGTATTATCATTCTGTTGAAGGCCCTTCTAGACTTTTCTATGCACACATACTTTTTTTTTTATTTGAGACAGAGCCTCAAGCTGTCCCCCTGGGTAGAGTGCCATGGCATTACAGCTCACAGCAACCTCCAACACCTAGGCTCAAGCGAGTCTCTTGCCTCCGCCTCCCAAGTAGCTGGGCCCACAGGCACCCGCCACAACGCCCGGCTATTTTTTTTTTTTATTTTTTGGTTGCAGCCGTCATTGTTGTTTGGCGGGTCCGGGCTGGGGATTCGAACCCGCCACCTTAGGTGTACGTGGCTGGCGCCTTAGCCAGTTGAGCTATAGGCGCTGAGCCCACACATACTTTTTTTTTTGTAGAGACAGGGTCTCACTTTATCCCCCTCAGTAGAGTGCTGTGGTATCACAGCTCACAGCAACTTCCAACTCCTGGGGTTAGGCGATCTCTTGCGTTAGTCTCCCAAGTAGCTGGGACTATAGGTTCCCCGGCTATTTTTTGTTGTTGCAGTTTGGCCGGGGCCGGGTTTGAACCAGCCACCCTTGGTCTATGGGGCCGGCGCCCTACCCACTGAGCCACAGGTGCCACCCCGCGCATTTTTTTTAGACAGATTCTCACTTTGTTGCCCTTGGTAGAATGTGCCATAGTGTCATAGCTCACAGCAACCTCAAACTCTTGGGTTTAAGTGATTCTCTTGCCTCAGCCTCCCAAATAGGACTACAGGTGCTGGCCACAACCCCCGGCTATTTAGTTTTTCTGTTTTTAATAGGAACAGGGTCTTGCTCTTTCTCAGGCTGGCCTCAAACTCTTGAGCTCAAGTGATCCACCTGCCTCGGCCTCCCAGAGTGCTAGGCTTACAGGCATGAGACACCACGCCTGGCCACACATACATTTTTTTCCCCTGTGTTACTGGTTGCTTCTTTTTTTTTTTTTTATTGTTTGGGATTCATTGAGGGTACAAAGAATTCGGTTACATTGATTACAGTTGTTAGGTAAAGTCCCTGTTATAATTGTGTCCCGCCCCCAAGAGATGTGCTATATACTATGACCCCCCCCATTCTCCAATCACACATACCTTTTTTAATTTACCACAATGGGACTATATATTCTTGGCTCTTTTCCCTTTTATAGATTTTATTTCAGTATACTATTTTGGCAACAACATTGCTATTACAACCAAAGCTTATGAAGCTGGGAGACAAGCATGCAGTGAGGGCTTGATGTATTTCTCTGTTCCCCAAACTGTGTTAGGTGGTGGGACAACATAGTACTTACCCTTGTGTCATAACCCACCCCCAACTAGATTGTGAGCCCAGTGAAGGTAGACCAATACTCATGCTGTTATGGTTCAAGGAAAAGTAGTACTACAGGGAGATGGCCAAGTAGGAAGCTGTGAAAGCACACAGGAGGAACACCTAACCTAGTCCTGGAAGATCAAAGAAGACTTGTTGTGAAGGGGCTAGTCACATGACAAGGATGGAGGCGTCAGCATGTAGAAGGGCCTGGAGATAAGAGGGAGCATGAGAAATCTGGGCAGCTGTCTCTGCCCACATCTAGCTGGCACACAACAGGGCTGTTAGAGTGGGAGAGGCAGATAGATGGTGGCAGGAGATAATGCTGAAGGTGCCAGGTCACACTGTCTTTTTAAGCCATGGTCAAGACTTGAGGCTATATCCTGAGGGCTACCACTGAAGGATTTTAAATAAGGAATCCTGTAAGATTCTTCCATTGGAAATGTTTGTTGAACTTCCTTACAGTTCTTAAATCTTATTTTATTTGCCTTTAGAACCAGGAACAATTGAAAGATGATGATTCTGATCTCATTCTCAATGATGGCGATATCAGTTTGACATACGGGGATTCGACTGTGAACACTGAATCAGCAACATCCAGCGCCCCTCGGAGATTTATGGGAAATAGTTCTGAGGATGCCTTGGATAGGGAGCTTGCATTTGGAGACCATGAACTGGTCATTCGAGGAACACGCCTGGTTCTCCCCATGGATGATTCTGAACCCCCATTAAATTTGTTAGATAATACAAGACACGGTCCAGCCTAAACTTATTAATACTCACTTAGTGATTTGTCAAATTTGCACATGTGATTGTGAAGAAATCTGTACTACCTAAAAGTCCCAGTGCATGTCTCTGAATGTTAAGCTATATAAATGCTATTTATATGGCATAGAAAGAATATAAATATCATGTACAAGGCAGATTGTGAACCAACTATTCTTTTTTAAGTTTTACTGGCTGCACTATGTAGAGTGGGTCTGTTTTAGAAAGTTACTTCCACAGTGATGTTGTGTGTTCTGTTAGCTTTATGTCTCAGTTAAAGTATAAAAAGTGACGGATTTTCTCTTTCTTATATTTACCTGACACTTAACCCGAGTACCAAGTTGTTGTGATGTGAATTAATTTTACTTTTTGTGGTAGGGGAGGGAAGAGGGAAGAGGGATTAGGGATTGTTATTTCCTTGGGAACCCTGGGAGGAGAGGTTCCTTTGTTGGGAAACTTTTGTTGATTGCTGCTGCCTTTGTCCTGACCTTTTTCTTTCCCTTTTCTGTGGTGGCCCATTGTGGTGCAAGGAGCTGATGGCATTTTGATCTTGCCCATTCAGGTTGCGGAGTGAAGTGCAGGGGCCCTTTTTCCCCCTTGCTGTGAAAGAAAAGCTTCATTGACTACAGTATACTGCTGTTCAGAAAAGAAGGTTGCAAATGATTTCCAAGACCTTGTTTCTTTTCTTCCAGACCAGGACCACAGAAGGAGTCGCATCTAGCCAGCTTAGCCAAAGTACAGTTGTATATAGTTCCAGGCACTTCATTGAGATTTGAGGGAGCTGGGGCGGGCAGAGAGGGCAGAGGGCAAGAAAGGGGTAAAGTGTGGTGGTTTCGGAGATCTCTCTTCCCGAATATGTACATATTCGATACCAGATAAGTTTAAATAAGAAATTTAATTGCTGCTTACTTTTTGATTATGTACCTTATCTGTATAGCAAGCTTTGTTGTCAGACATTTTTATATCAATTTCAATTGCTGCTCTTTAGCAGCCGAACAGGAGCAAAATGTAAAATTTTTGAACTTACTGTGTCTAATTGTCATTTGTTAGTCTGTAGTTGATGTTAAAAATTTATTTATGATTGTTCCACACTACACCAAATTTGGCTGGAAGAGAAACAGAATGCTCCACAGTGCTTATTTTAAAGTGGCTCCTTGGTGTGCAGTAGGTGTAGTCTTCATTGTCATGTTACTTTTTAATATTCAATACCTAAGCTGCCATGTGTTTTTTTACAGTTTTCAAGGAAGAGCACAGAACAATTTCTCATTTCATATTTGGAGTATGAAAGTGGATTCTATTTTATAATGTTGACAATACCTAAAGATGCAGTGAATGCTGGGAAGGGGAATACTTTTTGATGTTGATCCTGACTTGTTAATGTTTCAGAAGAAAAATAGAAACTCTTTTGGATTTTTTTCCTCAGGTGTGAGTAGCATTGCCTTAAATCTTACCCAATCAGAAAATTGCTTAATTTACCTGATGTTCAAATTTTCCAGTGAAAAATATCCTTCTAAACAAAGCATGTATTTACTCTGAAAAAGGTATCTGTGCTGTTGCAAACACTCCTTGATATTTTAAGGGAATGTCAACGTTGTACCCTTTAGTGGCAGCTTTGACTGTTGGCATAGCCATTTGTTATGTAGTGGTAGCGACTTTCCTGCTATGCAGGAATCCCTCCCGTGAAGTGTACATTTTATATGATGTGTGCCTCCTCACGCCGTAAATAATTTCGTGTTAATGTATGTTTGAGGGATTTGAATGTCAATATCATTTACTCACGAAGTTATTCAAGTTGTAAAAGGTTATACAGTAATTTAACAACTACCTTTTTTATTCTATCAGGTTACTGAGCTCACTTTATGTAAATACTCAGCATGACAAATTCAGTAACTCGTCTATTTCAGCATGCATAAGACTTTTCATTAGGGAAACTGATAAAGCTTGAGTCAACTAAATCTGCCTTCGTACTTTATCAAAGGGGAACCAAGCCTGCTGTGCTTACATCAGCATCTGGAAGATTTTTCTCTCCTCTAATCTGTGTACACATCTCCAAGCAAAGAAAAGAAAACACACTCTGCTCAGACGTCTGTTGGTTTTAGACCCCTGAGTGAATTTTGATGAAGGATAGTCTGAGTTACCACCGTACATACACAAGTAGAACTACTCTTGGACTTGTTCGTCTATTGTTTGTGGAACCTACACGTTTGAATGACTTGAACGTTGCATCTTTTAAAGTTATTTTTTAAGGTTTCTTGGCATTTATCCTAGTTGTCCGTGTTTGCCAGTGTGCTGTTAAAGTAATAGACTTTTAATCTTTATGTATTTTTTGTTTTCCTTTGGACAGATGTTATAGTGGTTTCTTTTAGGAAAATCTGTCATTAAAAAAATTATAGCCTTGCAAATAACCACTCATCGTACTTGAGTCACAGTTTATTTTAGTGAGACGTAAAGAGTGCTGACTTCATTTATTTTTCTACCTATATACCTACTGGAAAAAGGGGAAGACTAATGTTTTAAAAAGAAAAACAGAAACCTAACAGAACTTAACATATGGGGTGGCAAATTTTTGGTGCTTATGTGTGAGGGTTGTTGTATTTGCTTATGGTCACAATTGGACCATTTAGGAAATATGACTCAAAGCAGTTGGATTCCATTACATTGATTTGTAGCCTGTTAGCTCCATAATGGATAATGCTATGAAAATGTTCGTTCCATTATATGGGGAGAATAAATTCTGGATTCAGTTAGGTAGAAGACAGTTCCAAGTTTGAAAGCATAATTGCACAAAAAGTCTTTCTTTTGAGGTTAAGATGCATCTTTTTTTGTACATGAGAAGCTTTATAGGTTAGAGTTTGCTGACAGCAACTTCTTTTAGTCTACTAGTGACACCAACCTCACTGTTGTGTTTTGTTGCCATCCACTCCAGCTTCCTCATTTATGGCATAGTGAGAGACTTCAGTGAGGCCCACACACAACAGGCTTTTTTCTTGAACCAACCCGTGTTTTCTGATTCACCACAAAACCTTACATCACATACAAGCAAGTACATTTGTTAACCTGACCCAGTGCAGGGGTGTAAGGAGATGAAAGTACAGATGTTTTGACATGATCAGAAAGTCCTTGACAGGAAGTACATCACACAGATGATGCAGGAGGAGGCCTGAAAATACATTGCGAGTGATAACAATAGTAGTTCTTATTTTTCGAGCCCCTCCTAGGTACAAGCAATGTGTATCTGAGGTCTTTTTTAATCTAAGTTTTAATTTAATCTTATTCATGCTGTGAGGGTATGTTCTATTCTCTTTACACAGATGAGCAAAATGTCACGGCTTGTAAGTGAGAGCCAGGACTCAAATCCGGTCTGACTCCAAAGTCCAGATTCTCTGTGCTAATTTAGGAGGAAGATGAGGGGAACTGCAGATCTCTAGCCTGCTGCCCACCATCTGCTTGTCATCAGGAGAGGTTAGGGAATCAATTCCAAACTCTGATCCTCCATTTGCTGCACTGTGGACTGTCAAACATGAGTCCCCCTGGTTGGGAGCATTCTAGCATTCATAGTGAGGGGCCCTCCTGTATCCTATCAAGGCCATGGACAAGCAACCTGGCAAGCAGCATTCCTTCGTGCTCTGCTTCCCAACATTTTCCCTAACAGCCCCAGTGGGTTGCGGTCCTGAACAATGCCTTTGCATCCACATGGTTTGGTGTGATAAGGAAAGCCCAGGCTTTGGAGTTACACGGACCTGGGTTCAAACCCAGGCTCTGCTATGTGTTCTGTGATGTTGGCCAGGTACGTGACTTTGCTGAGCCTTTCCATTTTCTTAGTTGTGAAGTTATTCAAGAAATATCTGAATGCTTGCTCTGTATACACAGCGGAGGGAGATAGCAAATAACTAAATAGTCCCAACTGTCACGGAGAGGATTCTACGGGAGATACAGCTATCTCATGGGCTCTTAGGGATCATCATGTGAGAATGACTGCCTCCTTGTCTTTCAGTAGGGGGATATCTGTCTTAAGTAATCAACAAATAACAGCAAATATGGTAATCCTAAATGCTATGCTGGGAAAGTGCAAGGTGCTTTAAGAGGGTGCTAAGATCTTGTGCAGGGACAGGGTGAGATTTTCCTGGTAAGGTGATACTAAGCCTAGGCCTCAAGAGTACATCAAGGGTCAGCCAGATGTAGGGCAGTGAGGATGAGGAGCATTTCAGGCAGAGTGAACAGTTGGCCTATAACGGATAGTCACACAACTTAGATTCAGATGATAGACACACTGTGCTGAGCTCTACTGTATACTGAATGACACAGATGTGGGCCACCCTCACAGCACCTAAATGCATCAGTGAAGACAGTGAAGTAGCCAGCAGTTCTGTAATTACAAGGGTCATGAAGAGCACCTTGAATCTGAATCTTGAAATCTGTCCCCCACCACTTCTTCCCCCTTCCCTTTGTCCCACTGAATCTCTTAGAGGATTCACTCCCCTCCTCTGTGTTGCTGATTTTAGACATTTGAAAAGAGAAGCTAGCTAGTGTGTCTTCCCTGAGTCTGTCCCCAGGCTAAATAAACGAATTCCCTTTCTATCTTTAGGACATGTGCCAGAAGTCCATTGTTCTTGACGTTTTCATCAATACTCCTGAGAGTCACTGTCTTTGTTTCAGTGGCTGCATCACACCCAGTGCATCACAATCCTCACAGAGCTTGCATCCCTTTTGGGGAAGGCAGATCACAGATTAAATGCACACATAAACTAATTAAAGGTTGGGATAAGTGACAAATAGGAAATGTGATAGAGGATGATGGCCATGAGGATGCCTTACTTAAGACGTAACAGTAAAACCAAGACCTAAAAAAGCCAACCAGGCAGAGAAAAGGGGAAGAGCAGTGAAACGATCTGGGTGATGGTAGATGTTCAATGAACGTTTGTCAAAAAGGAGTGGGACTCGGCACCTGTGGCTCAAGCGGCTAAGGTGCCAGCCACATACACCTAAGGTGGTGAGTTCGAATCCAGCCTGGGCCTGCCAAATAATGATGGCTGCAACCAAAAAATAGCCGGGCATTGTGGCAGGCGCCTGTGGTCCCAGCTACTTGGGAGGCTGAGGCAGGAGACTTGCTTGAGCCCAGTTGTTTGCTGTGAGCTGTGATGCCATGGCACTCTACCCAGGTGGACAGCTTGAGGCTTTGTCTCAAAAAAAAAAAAAAAAAGGAGTGGGACACCCTGCTGACCTTTATTTCACTGGATCCTGAAGGCCAGTGTGGCAGGATGGGAGAAGCAATAGGCTAACAGTCAGGAGGCCAGAGGCTTAACCCTGCCTGTCACTGGTCACTTTTCAGAACCCAATTCTCTGAGCCTGTTTCTTCCTTTAAAAAATGATGACAGGCTGGGCACAGTGGCTAATGCCTGTAATTCTAGCACTCTGGGAGCCTCAGGTGGGTGGATTGTCTGAGCTCATGAGTTCAAGACCAGCCTAAGAAAGAGCAAGACCTCCTCTCTACCAAAAATAGAAAAACTAGCTGGGCATTGTGGGGGGCACCTGTAGTCCCAGATACTTGGAGGCTGAGGCAATAGAATTGCTTGAGCCCAGGAGTTTGAGGTTGCTGTGAGCTATGACACCACAGCACTCTACCCAGGGTGACAGAGTGAGAGTCTATCTCAAAAAAAAAATGATGACAGTTCACTAATTCAGCAAACATCTATTGAGCTATTACTATGTGCCAGGCACTGTGGTAGGTAGTGGGTTATGGTTCCAGCCCCATGTAGCTGCCAGGGCTGTTAGGGGAATCAGATGAAGTGATGTACATTGAGACATTTTGACTAGGATTCCAAAGGCCTTTGAAATGGAGGTTGAGCATTCTGTAAGGTTTTCCTGATGAGGTGCTATTTGAATAAAATATGGAAAAGTCTTTGCAGACCATGAAGCTACTCTGGGCTGCTTTCCTTCAGAATCTCCAGTTCAGCAAGTTGGAGGGGCCCCAAGTGGTTGCCATGGTGAAGACTGAACTCTGAGAGCTGACTTAGCTGAGCTGTCATGGCTGGAACCTGAACTCCATAAGACCTGACAACTTCTGGCTGATTCTGCTGAGTGAAGGAACCCTTCTCCTTACCATGACCCCGTATTGCAATTGCAGCTTGGGGAGTCCTGTCCTCCATGTCCCAGTTGGACACCAGCTTGGCTCATTTTCTATTCAGTGCTGTCTGACGGGCATGGATCCCACTAAAGGATGTAGCTTAGTGGTGCAAGTTATTTCTCTTGCTGTGATGGAAAAATGTATTGAAAACTCTGTGAGCACTTCTTGGAAACAAGGTTTAATTTCTCCAGATTTGTTGGAATTGTAGTGGTTCACTGTGTGCTTAAATATGAATCCTATAAAAGTTGCTTGAGAAATATTCAATTCCTGGTTGCCCTGGGAGTCACGAGGCTTTATTGCATGATTCTGTTGTTGGTGTTGTTCATTTGAATTTCTTATACAGCTGTGTTCCCATGTGGACTAGGCAAAAAGCATGTGAGCTGTTTTTTTCATCTGAACAATTTGGAAGATTTCTGTCAGATAATGGAAATTGCCTGTTTTTCCAATCTTAGAGCTGGTTTAGTGTGAGAGAGCAAGATAATGGCAATCAGACCCCCTGATTGTGTGACAAAATTGGTTTTTCAACACTTCCTTGAAACTCAACAATCTAAGGAGGAAAAAGAGGTTGATATTTAAATGTTCCACCCAACCAATATTTTACTTACTAACTTCCAGTCAATAGACACTGAGCATCTCACCTGGGCTGAACCCTGGGCCAGGCAATGGGGACACAGAGGTGGCTAAATTGTGATTTTAATCTAAAACTAAGGCAGTCAAGTAGGTAAGATAATTGCAATTGTGTGAAAAGCATTAGAATGGGGCTTCTGTGTGGAATTCAGGTCTCTCACCTGTTATTGCCTTTGGTGGGCAGAATAATTGTCCCACTACGCTCTCCACACCATAATCCCTAGAACCTACAAGTATGTTAGGTTACATGGCAAAGAGAATTAAATATGTAGGAGGAATTAAGGTTGCTAATCAGATGACCTTGAGATGGGGATATTATCCTGGACTAAGCAGGTGGACCCAATCTAATCACACAGGCCCTTAAAATTGGAGAACCTCCCCAGGCCTTGGTCAGAGAAAGAGATGTGACAGTAGAAGTACGGTCAACAAGATGCCACGTTGCTGGTTTTGAAGATAGAGGAAGGGGGCCTCTAGAAGCTAGAAATAGGCAAGAAAATGGATTCTCCCCTAGAGCCTGCCAAAAAGGAACACAGCCCTGCTGTCACCTTGATTTTAGCCCAGTGAAATCCTTGTCAGTTTTCCCACCTACAGAAACATCAGATGATAAGTAAGTATTGTTTCAAGCCACTAAGTTAGCGGTAATTTGTTATGACAGCAATGGGAAGTTAGCATGCTGTTGGCCAGGCATGATGGCTCACACCTGTTATCCCAGCACTCTGGGAGGCTGAGGTGGGTGGATTGCCTGAGCTCAGGAGTTTGAGACCAGCCTGAAGAAGAGCAAGACCCCATCTCTACAAAAAAAAAAAAAATAGAAAAATTAGCCAGGCATCATGGCAGGTGCCTGTAATCCTAGCTATTTGGGAGGCTCAGATAGGAGAATCACTGAACCCAGGAGTTTGAGGTTGCTATAAGCTATGACAACATGGCACTCTAACCTGGAGCAACAGAGTCAGACTGTCTCAAAAGAAGAAGAAGAAGAAGACTAACATGGTGCCTATGAGGGAGAGAGTATTGTCTCTGTTACTATTTAGTTCTGAATGTCTGCTTTATACCAGCAGGCACTGTGCATGGTGCTGTGGATACAGAACAGAGCAAGACCCAGATTTCACAGTCCAATGAGGGAGAATAGCAAGAATACAGGCAACCATTATGTGATGTAATAGGAGCCATGGTGGAGAAAAGTCCAGGTGAGAAATCCCCAGCCTCGGGTAGAATCAGGAGGCTGGAGGAGGCCTTACAATTTCTATGGCACTAAACTAGCTTTAACCAGCACTTTCATATCACTCCCTGGTATAAGAAATTTTTCCAGGCCACCAGACCCACTACATTGCCAGGGAGTGGCAGTGCACGGGAGAGATGATCATATTGGGGTTTGGGAAAGGTCACTCTCATTGTGGCTGCTGTGGGAAGGATGGATTATTTGGACGGGGATGAAAGTGAACACAGAGGCGATGGTTAGAAGACTTGCCCGGGTGAGAGAGAGGGGTGTCTGTCTAGCCTAGACAATTGTCAGTGGGGATAGAGTAGAGGGAACAGATACAAGAGACATCTAGTTGGTAGACTTAGCAGTCTCTTACTCAGAGACTAATGAAATGAATGAGTGAATGAGTGAGAGGGGGAAGTTTACAATGATTCCCAGGGTGGTCAGAATGGTAGGAACTATAATTTTATAAGATGTCTCATAGGACCAAGAGGTTGAGAGAAGTAGCAGTCAAAGTAGAAATCTAAACTTGCCTCTGGATCACTTAGGCAAGGGAAGATGGAACCTAATTGGGAAAAGAGGGCAGGAGACAGGGAGTAAGGGCCCCAAACAAGAAGGTTCAGAAAGGATACAGGTTTGAAAATCACCAGGGTTTATAATCCATTTTCCCATTATAAGAACATCTGGAGCTTTTTGCTATGGGTGGTGTCTAGGGAAAATAATTTCTTTAACCAACGTACAATGGCTGGAGGAAAAAAGAAATTATTTTCCCTCCCTACAAAAAGGAGAAAGCCTCAGAAGTTCTCAGGGAATGATGAGCAGTGTTATTAGGAAACTTTTAAAAGTGCGTCACTCTAGATTTCAGTGTATCCACCACTGGTCTGGCCAGAAGAATTAAAATATAAGCTGTGGGCTCTCTAAAATGCGCTTTCTAGCATTTTCCAGGAGGGTCAAGGGCCAAGGAATGAATACTGGATGGGGAAAGGAAGCCACAGCCACTTGGCGAGCCCCTTTCTGGTTCTGTGGCAGTTTACCTGCAAGCAAAAAGTCTGTTTCCCTTTTTTGCTTTTCCCCAAAGGCTATTGCAAAACTTTTCTAGAAAATCCAGTCTAGTGTCCCAGCCTCTGGCATGCCGTTTTCAAACACTGTGAGCCCCTAGCTTGCTGAGACAGGCTGTGCCAGACTGCAGTCTGTGTGGAAGTTGGAGCCAGATAGCAACTGTTGAGAGAGAGTTCATCAAATAAGTATGGGTCCACAACTTTTGAATAATTGGTTTTTGCCTCAGTAGAAGGAAATCAGCAAGTGACAATATAACTGAAAAAGAAAGCGTAGAAGCCTATATTAAGATGAAGGAAACATCTGGTTTTTGTTTTCTTAACGTTTATTAATGCATCTGAGGTGTGAGTCACCAGCTCACTCAGCCAATATTTCCCAAATGAAGTCTTCATTGCTTCCAAAGTAGTTGGGAAAAGTCATTTCAGAACTACCTTGAGAGAAAGATGATTCACAGAGAGGTGTCATTTAAAAACGGGGGGGTGGCATTGGTCCTGGTAGGTCTTTCCTAAAATTGCTTTTGTGTGAAACCATGATTACATTCCTTCCTCCCCAGGATTTTGTTCCTTTCTCCAGAAACCGTAGGTCATCATGTGCTGACTTAAAAATGTGTATTAACCCCAGAACCTCACACAAAAAACCCTTCACCTATGGAGGTAGTTCAAAGCTGGCTGGCCTGTGTAATGATGGAGCCAGCAACTTTGCTCTCACTACACTGTGCTCTACCCAGTGGGGCCCCGCTCTCTCTGACCCATTGGTAGGTATGTGAGTAGCAGGATTCAAAGTCTACCTTTCATAGGAGACCAATGACCTGGTTCTACTAATCCCGCCTGCCTTGCTTTGTCTGAGCTCCTACCTACCCTAGGTACTGGAAATCCAGAGATGGATAAGTAATGCTTGCTACCTTCAAGGAGCTCACAGTCTAGTATCAGAGATAAAATTATACTTAGATATAATTGTGTATATATTTTTAGAGCTCAAAATTCCTAGTATGTAAATATAATAGACTAAAATAACCACTTTGTTTTTGCTGGCGAGTACTCCATGCCACCTTTTCATTATACCTTTACCAGAATCAACAGCTTAGATATTAGATATTTTAGGTATTTCTCTGAGATTTCTCAGCTGATTTTTTTTTGAACAAGGAGCATCTGTTCATGTAGTTTCTATACCACACATTTGGAGTCACCTACGAAGAAACAGAGGAGCTTACACTATAAATTAATTAAAGACAAAAGTACGTGGAATGTTGCTTCTCTCTGTATTGATGTGGTTGCCTACCTCCTTCACTTAACACTGATATCTTATGAAACTTTCTCTTGTTATTAACAAGAGGAAGATATAAAAAGGTAGCTTCAGATTGTGCCCCAATTATGCACAGCATCTAGTGTCAGTACTTATGGAAAATGATCCAATTCTATTTTCAATCAAGCACAAAACAGGTCTCAAAAATTTAAATGACATGACTGAATTCGAACAACAGTGTCTTCCCCATGGAGTTCAGGACAGGAATTGCCAGCCTCTGGTTCATGTAGTTTCTTACTCTAAGGTAGATAGTCTTTATGTTGTGTCCTTTGTAGTAAATGGAAACCCCAATCTTCAGAAAGAAAATGATGTCATCGGCTTGTGTTTTTCTCTATTCCCTACCAGGTTGAATTTGGATATGATACTGGCAAGAGCAGCAGAGTAAATGATCAATTAGTGATGTGTCTGCTCCAAGGCAGATTAATTTGACAGTCTTTTCTAACCATACAAGCAGTGTTTCCAATAAAAAGTTTTATTAAGTGTTGTCAAAGATGTAAATGTTTCATAAAGATATCACTCAAGTTGTAAATCATATACTTGAATTCACACTAAAATCACCTCATTAAATACTAAGAAAAACTATGTCTTTCACATAAATCCTGGTCTCAAGTGACTTTAAAAAAAAAAGGAGAGAGGAAAAAAAAACAACAACTCAAGTTTCAAGCTCCAGCCACCTAGGGCTAAATTTTAAGAGACTTGACAGAAATATGAAAATTTCTCCCAACTCTTTGTTTTTTTAAATCATACACTCCAAAGGTTTCATTATCTTCCTAAGTCCATCAGACTCTCCAGAGATAATAGAACCTGAAGAATAATCCAGACTCACTTTTTTAAAAACTCTGGTTTATTGAAGTATGATTTACATACCATAACATGTTTCTGTTTTAGTGAATAGCTCTGTGAGCTTCGAAAAACACAGACAGACATTTAATTATCACTGCAATCACCATATGAAACATTTCCATCTCTCAAAAAAAATGCCCCTGTGCCCCGTTGTAGTTAACCTCTTTCCCCACTTCAGACTTCTGGCAACCACTGACCTGTTTCCTGTCCCTGTCATTTTGCCTTTTGCAGAATGTCATATAAACAGAATCATACAACACGTAGCCTTGAACATATGCTTTCACTTTTTAAATTGATAACATTGTTTTCTAGATCATAAAGATAATACACATTCGTTGTAGAAAAATTAAAATATTTAACTAAGAAACAAAATATAAACATACTTCCCAGAGATAACCACTGTTAACATGTTAGTGTATTTTATTCCAGGCTTTTGGCTCTATATGTAGACACTCTCACACAGAAATAAACTTGAGAAAATTGGAATCCTACAGTCTGCAGGATTTTGTATTTTTCAATCTATCAGTAGCATTTTCTTTTTTCTTATTTATTTATATAATTATTTTACTTTTTTTTAACAGAGCAGAGTCTTGCTCTGTTTTATTATTATTATTTATTGTTATTTATTTATTTATTTTTGGCTGGGGTTGGGTTTGAACCCACCACCTCTGGCATATGGGGCCAGCACCCTACTATTGAGCTATAGGCGCTGCCCTAGAGTCTTGCTCTGTTATCCACCTAGGCTGGAGTTCAGTGGCATGATCATAGCTCATCGCAGCCTTGAACTCCTGGGCTCAGGCAATCCTCCTGCCTTAGTCATCCAAGTAGCTAGGGTTACAGATGTGTACCACCATGCCTGGCTATTTTTTTTTTTAATTTTCTGTAGAGAGGGAGTCTTGCCATGTGGCCCAGGCTGGTCTCAAATGCCTAGGCTCAAGCAATGCTTCTACCTTAGCTGGGATTACAGGCATAAGCAATGCTTCTACCTCAGCTGGGATTACAGGCATGAGCCACTGTGCCTTGCCAAGAGAAAATTTTCTTTCTTTTTTTTTTTTTTTGGAGACAATAGGAGTTTAATAGTTAAAACACTGGCTGAGACACAAATATTTACCTTGTCACTAGAGCAATGATTCTCACTTTTGGGGCATCTACAGGGTCACTGTCAGGAATTCGATCAAGAAAGAGTTAATCCTTAAGAAAGAGGGCCTTTCTCCACAGGGAGGCAGAGGTACAACCTCCAGAGCGGGCCTTGGGCCTTGGGCCTTGGGATGCTCTGCGCCACTTGTATTTGGTTTCCTAGGCTGCTGAATGCCACTTGTTTTAATCAAAGGCTATCTCTTTTTTCTTTTCTTTTTCTTTTTTTCTTTTCTTTCTTTCTTTCTTTTTTTTTTTTTTTTTTTTTTGATGCTGACTTTTTCTTACACTAAAACAAAGACACTCCTAGGTTCCTAGGTTGAGTTCAGAGATGTTTCTCTGGGGACTGATAGCACCCTGTGCTCCTGTCCCACAGACAATTTTTCTCGCCATGTTAGAATTGTTCATTTCCTTTGTCCGCCCCACTCCACTAGACAGCTAGCCCCATAGGCCTATGCCCTTTTGTCTTGTTCGTGTCATTTTTCCCAGTGCCTGGCATATGACTCAGCAAAGTAGATACAGGTACTTAGCAAGAATGAAGGTAAAGAATGAACAAATGAACGAATGAATGAACGAACCAAGATCAAACATTCCCTTCACTGGACCCATAACTGCCACTCATTTTTACCCACAGAACAAGAAGAAAAATACCTTTTTGAGCATTATTTTGGTGGTATCAGAGAAGGACGAATTTGGCCTTCAAATACCTTGGCATTTCTGACTCACAGCTACACAGCCTGGCAAGATAGCCAACTAACTGCCTCTCACATCGCTGTGGTGTGCCTCACACACTGCCCTGTGGACCCAGGCCAAAGTTATGTTGTCAAGGAGATGGAAGTGGCAAAAGTGGATCTGGCAGGGGGAGGGAAGGAGCTGTCTGCTCTGAGTTGTTGCCCATGAGTGATTAACGCATGTGTCTGAACGGCCACGCAAACTCTCACCCTAGCTGGCCTTCCTGGGAGTGGGAGAAAATCAAGGGAGTCTGTGTTGAAGGCCCAAGGTAAGGTGAGAAGGGAGTGGGTGAGGGAAGAAAGAAGCACACAGAACTAGGGCTGTTCTCCTTTGATCTGAATCACGGGCTATTTCTCACATGTAATAATGATGGTAGCAGTTGCCACCTGTTGAGGCACCCGACCTGGGCTGGGCACAGGTTAAGCCCTTCCCTCACGTTGCCTCGCTGAATCTCCACAGCGGCCCCCTGAGCTAAGCAGGATTTTATTCCTTCACCCAGACTCGTTTATCCCCTCTCTCACTGATAAGAACGAAATTGAGACTGAGAGAGGTTTGGTGAATGTCCAAGGTCACACAGCTACTTCGCACAGGGCCGGGCTTCAGTGAATGCCCTGTCAGCAGTAGCTGCTGTGATTATATCAGTATTATTAATCATAGGAAACGGCTGATGCCAGAGACGACTCAAAGCCGACCATGGAGCCCGAGGCCCAACACAGACTCTGAGACTCAGACTCCAGAGGCCTCTTGGAGCTGCTGGAGGCCTGCTCTGGGGGCTATGAGGACTCTGACTTCCCTTTCTGCTTGTACATGATGTGGGAAAGTGGCTCCTGGGCGGGTAGGAAATGATGCCATGCTTGTGTTTGGCTCTTTCTTGGTTCCCATTAACATTTTCCATTCTCGAAGCACCTTTGTGAAACAGCTCTGATGTGGCTGACAGCATCTGCAGTGGGAGCCAAGTCAAGCCTTCCTCAGGAGGAGAGCTGGAAGCTTTAGAGGGTCTTGTCAGTGTGCAGGAACCCACAGCCCCCTGCCCAGTAACTCCCAAGGCCGTGGCCTCCCGGCAGTCAGTTGTAGAACACAGTACTTCATTGATTCCTGCGTCATTTCTCTGGTGGGAAACCAACACCCCATCAGCCTGGCTTGCAGGGGCCTCTATCTCCAGGGAGAGCTCTGCTGGGGACTCTGATCTTCATGGTTTAGGAACTGCTGCATCCAGCTCAAGATGATTTTCCCTTCTGTGTTTTCTGCAGCTTTTTCCACCCAGCATCCTGGAGAAACTTTGAAATTTCAAATTACCCACACGGCAGGAATCCCTACAGCTTCCTCGTGCGGGGTGGATGAGCACCATATGCTGTTTATACAAAAATAAATGGCTTCCCCCCACGCAGCGCACGGGCTGCACCACTGGCTATCCCCCTTTATACCTTAGCAGCTGGAGCACCGGGGGAGGATGCATATGCAGATAGAAATTTGGCTCTAAGAAGCCCAGTTTGTTTGTGTAAGAGCTGTGTCTCCTACAGAGGCAGGTGGTGAGCAGCCCAGCTTCCTTCTGTGGGACCAGCTGAAGAAAGTGGGTGAACAAAAATGGGTAGCGCTGGATAATTACCTTCTACCTCCCAGGCAGGCTTGCAGGGAGGGCCCGCTCATCCTGAAGGCTCCCCCAGTTTCATGAGCCCTAGGGCTGGGTATGGAGGTGGGTGTCTCTGTCCTTGGACTTCAAGTACTTGAATCTGTTGCTTGGCTTGGACAATAGCTGTTGATTCATTCATTCATTCATCAAGGAATTATTGAGCACCTACCATGTTCACATCTGCAATTGCAATAAGTCCAGCCCCAACCACTTGCCCCAGTGATGCCCTAACTAAGACACTGGACCAAAAGTAAAAGTTTAGAAGCGAGGGAGGCTAATACTCGACAGCTTGGGCAGCTGGTGAGTGGAAGTGTCAGTTGCCACATTTCAATGAGATTTTATTCATTAATTCTTTCATTCGTTCATTCAACCAACAGTTCATGTCATCTACTCTGTCCCAGATAGTGTGGTAGACATGGGAGTTATCAGAGGTGAGAATGACTGCTGTAATCAGAAAGAACCTCAGATAACAGTAGCCAACATTTATTGAGTGCTTAGAACGTGAGCCAAGAACTATGCCAAGTGTTTTCCGTACCTTATCTCCTCTTTTATATATATATTTTCTTTCTTTCTTTCTTTCTTTTTTTTTTTTTTTTTAGAGACAGAGTCTCACTATCGCCCAGGCTAGAGTGCAGTAGTGTGATCATAACCTGAAACTCCTGATCTTTTTTTTTTTTTTTTTGAGACAGAGCCTCAAGCTGTCCCCCTGGGTAGAGTGCTGTGGCATTACAGCTCACAGCAACCTCCAACTCCTGGGCTCAAGCGAGTCTCTTGCCTCCGCCTCCCAAGTAGCTGGGACCAC
>CAUYTI010065025.1:0-13164 GCA_963575145.1 Galago senegalensis
TGTGGTCCCAGCTACTTGGGAGGCAGAGGCAAGAGACTCGCTTGAGCCCAGGAGTTGGAGGTTGCTGTGAGCTGTAATGCCACGGCACTCTACCCAGGGGGACAGCTTGAGGCTCTGTCTCAAAAAAAAAAAAAAAAAAAAATGCCCTCTTCTGGATGGCTTCACACCACAATTCTATCAAACTTTCAAGGAAGAGCTTATTCCCATATTGCAGAAATTATTCCAAAAAATTGAGGAGGAAGGAATCTTCCCCAACACATTTTATGAAGCAAACATTACCCTAATACCAAAACCAGGAAAAGACACAACTAAAAGGAGTATTTCAGACCCATTTCACTAATGAATATAGATGCAAAAATTCTCAGCAAAATCCTAGCCAATAGATTACAGCTTATAATCAAAAAAGGCATAAATCATGATCAAGTAGGTTTCATCTCAGGGATGCAAGGGTGGTTTAATATGTGTAAGTCCATAAACATTACCCACTGTATTAACAGAAGCAAAAACAAAGACCATATGATTCTAGATTTTATCAAATGCTTTTATGGAAAAAGCATTCGATAAAATCCAGCATCCTTTCTAATTAGAACACTGAAGAGTATAGGCATAGGTGGCACATTTCTTTCTTTCTTTTTTTTTTTTTTTTTTTTTTTTTTTAGACAGAGCTTCAAGCTGTCCCCCTGGGTAGAGTGCCGTGGCATTATAGCTCACAGCAACTTCCAACTCCTGGGCTCAAGCGAGTCTTTTGCCTCCGCCTCCCAAGTAGCTGGGACCACAGGCGCCCGCCACAACACCCGACTATTTTTTTTTTGGTTGCAGCCGTCATTGTTGTTTGGCGGGTCCGGGCTGGGGATTCAAACCCACCACCTTAGGTGTACGTGGCTGGCGCCTTAGCCGGTTGAGCTATAGGCGCCCAGCCTGGTGGCACATTTCTTAAACTGATTGAAGCTATCTATGACCAACTCACAGCTAATATTTTACTGAATGGAGTAAAACTGAAAGCTTTTCCTCTTAGAACTGGAACCAGACAAGGTTGTCCTCTGTCACCATTACTATTCAACGTAGTTCTGGAAGTTCTAGCCAATACAATTATACAAGACAAGGAAATAAAGGGCATCCAAGTGGGAGCAGAGGAGGTCAAACTCTCCCTCTTCGCTGATGATATGATTTTTTTTTTTGAGATAGAGTCTCACTTTGTTGCCCTCGGTAAAGTACCCTGGCATCACAGCTCACAGCAACCTCCAGCTCTTGGGCTTAGGTGATTCTCTTGCCTCAGCCTCTCAAGTAGATGGGACTATACGTGCATGCCACAATACCCAGCTGTTTTTTTGTTGCAGTTTGGCCTGGGCCCAGTTTGAACCTGCCACCCTCGGTATATGGGGCCAGAATCCTACTCACTGAGCTACAGGTACCGCCCTGATGATATGATCTTATACTTAGAGAACTTCAAAGACTCAACCACAAGACTCCTGGAAGTCATCAAAAAATATAGTAATGTCTCAGAATATAAAATCAATGTCCACAAGTCAGTAGCCTTTGTATATGCCAATAACAGTCAAGATGAGAGGCTAATTAAGAATACAACTCTCTTCAACATAGCTTCAAAGAAAATGAAATACCTAGGAATATACCTAATAAAAGAGGTGAATAACCTCTATAAAGAAAATTATGAAACCCTAAGAAAGGAAATAGCAGAAAATATTAACAAGTGGAAGAATATGCCATGCTTGTGGTTGGGAAGAATCAACATTGTTAAAATGTCTATACTTCCCAAAGCAATCTACCAATTCAATGCCATCCCTATTAAAATACCAACATTGTACTTTCAAGACTTGGAAAAAATGATTCTGCATTTTGTATGGAACCAGAAAAAAAAAACATATAGCTAAGGCACTTCTTAGTAATAAAAACAAAGCCAGGGTCATCAGCATACCAGATTTCAGTACTGGTACTACAAAGTCATAGTGGTCAAGACAGCATGGTATGGGCACAAAAATAGACACATAGGCATTTGGAATCAAATAGGAAACCAGGAAATGAAACTAAATCTTACAACCACTTAATCTTTGATAAATCAAAGAAGAATATACCTTCAGTGAAGGACTCCCTATTCAATAAATGGTACTGGAAGAACTGGATATCCACATGTAAAAGAGTGAAACTGGATCCACACCTTTCTACACTCACAAAAATTGATTCAAGATGGATAAAGGACTTAAATTTAAGGCATGAAACAATAAAATTTCTCAAAGAGACATCGTCTAACTCCACTAAGATTAGCCCATATCACAAAATCCCCAAACCAGAGATGTTGGCGTGGATGTGGAGAAAGGGGAACACTTCTACACTGCTGGTGGGAATGCAAACTTACATGTTCCTTTTGGAAAGATGTTTGGAGAACACTTAGAGAACTAAAAATAGACCTGCCATTCAATCCTACAATTCTTCTACTAGGTATATATCCAGAAGACCAAAAATCACACTATAACAAATATATTTCTACCAGAATGTTTATTGTAGCCCAATTCATAATTTCTAAGTCATAGAAGAAGCTCAAGTGCCCATCGACCCACGAATGGATCAATAAATTGTAGTATATGTATACCGTGGAATATTATGCAGCCTTAAAGAAAGATGGAGACTTTACCTCTTTCATGGATGGAACTAGAACATATTCTTCTTAGCAAAGTATCTCAAGAATGAAAGAAAAAGTATCCAATGAACTCAGCCCTACTATGAAACTAATTTATAGCTTCGTATGAAAGCTATAACCCAATTATAGCCCAAGAATAGGGGGAAAGGAGAAAGGGAGGGAAGAGGGAGGATGGGTGGAGGGTGGGTAATTGGTGGGACCACACCTATGGTGCACCTTACAAGGGTACATGTGAATCTTTCTAAATGGAGAATATAAATGTCTTAGCATAATAACTAAGAAAATTCCATAAAGGCTATGCTAACCAGTTTGATGAAAATATTTCAAATTGTATATAGAACCACCACCTTGTACCCATAACTGCATTAATGTACACAGCTATGATTTAATAAAAAAGAAAAAAACTCCTCAAAGAAAGCATAGGAAGGCTCGGCGCCTGTGGCTCAAGTGGCTAAGGCACCAGCCACATACACCTAAGGTGGCGGGTTCAAATCCAGCCCAGACCCGCCAAACAACAATGACGGCTGCAACCAAAATATAGCCGGGTGTTGTGGCGGGCACCTGTGGTCCCAGCTACTTGGGAGACTGAGGCAGGAGACTCGCTTGAGCTCAGGAGTTGGAGGTTGCTGTGAGCTGTGAAGCCACGGCACTCTACCCAGGGGGATAGCTTGAGGCTCTGTCTCAAAAAAAAAAGAAAGCATAGGAAAAACACTGGAAGATATCAGCCTGGGGAAAGACTTCATGAAGAAGACTACCATGGCAATTGCAACAACAACAAAAATAAATGAATGGGACTTAATTAAACTGAAAAGCTTCTGTACAGCTAAGGAGACAACAACCAAAGCAAATAGACAACCTACACAATAGGAAAGGATATTTGCATATTTTGAGTCAGACAAAAGCTTGATAACTAGAATCTATAGAGAACTCAAATTAATAAACATGAAAAAAGCTAATAATCTCATATATCAATGGGCAAGAGACATGAATAGAACTTTCTCTAAAGGAGACAGATGAATGGCTAACATATGAAAAATGCTCCTCATCCCTAATTATTAGAGAAATGCAAATCAAAACTGCCCTGAGATACCGTCTAACCCCAGTGAGAATGGCCCCTATTACAAAATTCAATACTGCAGATGTTGGTGTGGATGTGGAGAGAAGGGAACAGTTTTACACTACTGGTGGGACAGCAAACTAATACAAACTTTTTGGAAAGAAGTATGAAGAACCTTCAAACAACTCAAGCTAGACCTCCCATTTGATCCTGCAATCCCATTACTGGGCATCTACCAGTAAGGAAAATAAATCCTTTTATCATAAGGACACTTGCACTAAACTGTTTATTGCAGCTCGATTTACAATCGCCAAAATGTAGAAACAGTCCAAATGCCCACCAACCCAGGAATGAATTAACAAGCTGTGGTATATGTACGCCATGGAATACTATTCAGCCATTTAAAAAATGGAGACTTTACATACTTTGTATTGACCTGGATGGATGTGAAACACATTATTCTTAGTAAAGCATCACGAGAATGGAGAAGCATGAATCCTATGTACTCAATTTTGATATGAGGACAATTAATGACAATTAATAACATAGTGGGGGTGGGGGAAGGGGAGAGCAAAGAGAGAAAGAAGGAGGGAGGGGTGGGGGAAAGGAAGAACAGAGAGAGGAAAGGAGGGAAGAAGGTGGGGTCTTGGTGTGTGCCACACCTTTTGGGGGCAAGACACGATTTTAAGAGGAATTTTACCTAACAAATGCTATCAGTGTAACCTGGTATCTTGTACCCTCAATGAATCCCCAACAATAAAAAGAAAACAACAAAAACAACAAAACTCCTAGTAGTCTGTGAAGATAATGAACAGAATTTAGAGAAAGGATAATGCAAGGGGAGAGGCTTCCTTGTACTGAATGGTCAGAAAAGGGCTCTCCATGGAGGTAACATCTCAGCTGATTCACAGAATCCAGCTATGTAAAGAGTTGGTGTGATGGACAGATGGCACATTACAAGGGAACAGAATAGGTGTACAAATACCCCCAAACAGGAAAAAGCTTGTAAGGTTTAAGCACTGAAATATTGGGCCAAAGTGGGGGAGGGAGGATGACTCAACATGAAATCACAAAGGTAAAACCAGAGCCTACAATACATGAGGCTTGTAGGCTATTTTAAGATATTAGAACAAAATCCAAGGGTTATATAAAGTCTCTGAACAGGGCAGTGCCTGTGGCTCAGTTGATAGGATGCTGGCCCCATATACAGAAGGTGGTGGGTTCAAACCCAGCCCTGGCCAAACTACAAGAAAAAAAATCGCGGGGCATTGCAGTGGGCACCTGTAGTCCCAGCTACTTGGGAGGCTGAGGTAAGAGAATCACCTAAGCCCAGGAGTTGGAGGTTGCTGTGAGCTGTGTGATACCTCAGCACTCTACAGAGGGCAATAAAGTGAGACTTTGTCTCTTAAAAATAAAAAAAGTCTCTGAAGAGCTGAAAGCACAGAAGGAGCATGAATTGATGTATGATCCCGTGTTTTATTAACTTAGAGACCTCACTATTTCCATATTCCACAGGCATCTCAGAATCATTTTCCTTCTCCCTAAAAGGCTTCATTTCTTTCCCTTCCTCTCCTTTCTCTTCCTCTCTTTGAAATATTTATTGAGAATCAACTCTGTCAAAATGCTTCTTGAGTGGGGCAGAACAAGATCATAAACTAGAGATACTTCCTTACTAGCCACTTGCAGCAAGACAGAGGAAAGAGAACTCCATTCACCTCTGGCTGGGGGAACCTACCAAGGGATATCACTCTGGGGGCATAGTGAAGCAGTGGGGGACCCCTGGAGCCAGGAAGGAGGTTTAAAGCTGAGTAAAACCAGCACAGAAGGCAAGTGCCTGGGTATAGGCAGGGGCTGGCACTCCAGGCATCCTATGGAGTATTGGGGAACAGGAAAAGGTTGTCCAGCATTTTTTTGATTTTGGACTGAGCTGCTCTCTGGAGCTGCCTTGGAAGGTTTAAACAAGTAGTTAAGTATCTGGAATCGAATACCAGGTGGATTGAATCCCCTATTAGCATGGTTGCTAGCAGGCACTGCCACTGTGAGAAGGCTGTGCAAGAGGAATTGTCAGCAGAGTTCTAGTACACAACTGGCTCTGGAGCATCTGCTGAGCTTGGGGGTGAACTGAGCCATCCTTGGAGTGAACTGAGCAACTCCTGCACCCTGGGAAGGACACTTCATTGTAAGGGGGCACTGTTTGATGTGCCTCCTAAGAAATCTGGCAAGAGCTTTAGGACTCCAATCCCACCGGTGGTCGGAATGCTGATGAAGCAACCAGACCCTGATTGAGGGCAAATAAGTCAGGAAGACAGAACCAGGTTTCCTCTGCAACTAGAGAGTGGCATCTGGTTCCCATTTTATACAGCAAAACCAGGGTTTGTGTTCTTTGGCTCCTAATACCACAGTGCCACCATGTGTCCAGGAAATATATATATATATATCTATATACACTTTTCCCCCCATTTTTTGCTCCTGTTTTCAATTTCTTCCTTAGTTTTTTTTTTCTTTTTTGTTGTGGATGGTGTTGGTGTTTTTGTTTGTTTGGTTTTATTTTTATTTTTTCATTTTTACTTTCTTTAATAGCAAGAGCTCCTCAATTTCTGCTATGATTTTTCAGTCTCTTTTATTCTTTCTTTCTTTTTAATTTCTCTCCTTTCTTCCTCTTTTGGTAGAGATTTTTCTACTTTTCTCATCTTTCTCACATGAATTTCTCATATGAAAGTTAAGATATCCTTTTTTTATTTATCTTATGTATTTGTATTTTTAATGTTTTAAATCTATTTTAATTTTTCTTTTCTCTGAGAGCTGGGGGTTATAGCATTGGTCTGGTTCAAGTAGGCCATGAGCTCATGGTCTAGAGTGTCCTTCTAGTTTTGGCCTTTGGAAAGAAGGTTTTGGTAATTTCCCCATTGTGACACATTGCAGACTTTTTTTCTACATTTGGTGGAGGTGGGGCCTTGCTTCTGCCCAAGCTATTCAGGAGCTCCTGACTTCAAGGGACTCACCCATCCTGGTTCTCCTATAGTTGCTGATGTGGTCAAAACATCCTGCTGAACACCACCATTTCTTTTGTCACTGTCTCTCTTTTTCTGTCCTTCCTCTCTCTTATTTTCTAATTCCTTTCTTTCACTCCCTTCTTTTTTCTCTCTTTATTGTTTTCTTTCTTTTCTCCCTTCTTGCTCTTTACCCCTGTCTGCCTTTTGACCTTATATTGAAAGGCCACTTCCATAGCTAAGCTCTGAGACAAGGTAACTTAGAGTGAAGCAGGTAGTGAGAAGGAAAAAGTAGGAGAAGGAAGTAAACAAGGAGAAACCACTCATGAGGAGGAACCAACAGAAAAATTCTGGCAACATGAAAAACCAAAACAGAGCAACTCCCCCCCCCACTCCCCACCCCCATCAAGGGATAATGAGTTAGCTACTGCACTGGAGTCCACATATAAAGAATTAATGGAAATGCCAGAAAGGGAATTTAAAATATGGATGGAATGAATAAATAAATAAATAAATGGAATTGATGAGAAAGTGGAAAAACAGAACCCTGAAATGGATGAAAGATTTTAAGAATATAGAAAGGATCTGGTAGAGCATAAGGAATTGAAGGAAACAATCAGGAAACTTGAAGATACAGTAGAAAATATCAATAACAGATTAGACCAAGGGGCCTCAAATTTTTTAAACACGGGGCCTCAAACTTTTTAAACATTGTCTCTTAGACTGTTGGAGGGCTGGACTGTGAGCCCAGGACGAATCGGCTGCTAAGCAGGACAGGCAGTGGCTGCAAAAACACCTGGCAGGCTGGATAAATGTTCTAGGCGGGCCGCATGTGGCCCATGGGCCATAGTTTGAGGATGCCTGGAGTAGACCATAGAGAAGAAAGAATCTCAGAGCTAGAGGATAAAGCTCTTGAGCTAAGCCAGGTGGTTTAAAAGGTAGAAAAGAAGAGAGAGAAAGCAGAACATTCACTGAGAGAATTATGGGACTTCACAAAGCATTCAAACACACAAATTATAAGGATCCATAAAGGGAAAGGAGAAAATCCCAAAGGAATGGAAGCTCTACAGGAAGATATCATAAATAAAAATTTTCCAAGTTTTACTAAAAACTCCTAAACACTCCTTTTAGAATGACATTGAACCCCAGGCCATCTCAACACACACAGAGCATCTCCAACACACATAGTCATGAACCCATCCAAAGTCAAGACAAAAGACAAAATTTTGCACGCATCCAGGAGTAAGCACAAATTGACCTACAGGGGCAGATCCATTAGAGTGACAGCAGACTTTTCAGTGGAAACTTACCAAGCCAGAAGAGAATGGTCAGCTACCTTTAACCTTCTTAAACAAGACAAGTTTTAGCCCAGAATTCTGTATCTTGCTAAGCTAAGCTTCAAAATTGATGAAGAAATCTGATCTTTTACTGATATGCAAACACTGAGGATATTTGCCAAAATAAGACCAGCTCTATAGGAAACACTCAGACTTATTCTCAGCATTGACCATTACAATGGACCACCAGCAGAGCAAACACCCAGAAACTAAAGAACAAAACCTAGCTTCCACAATGGTGCAAAGAATGGAAACTAAGAAACAAACTTTTACAAAATAAGATGAATAGAACTCTACCACACTTATCAATTCTCTGAATAAATGCTAATGGCTTGAATTCTCCACTAAAAAGGCACAGAGTGGCTGATTGGATAAAAAAGCACAAACCATATACATGCTGTTTCCAAGAAACACACCTAAACTTGAAGGACAAAACGAAAGTCAGAGTAAAGGGTTAGAAAACAATATTTCAGGCAAATGGAAATCAGAAAAATGGAGAGGTTACAATCTTATACAAGTGGATTTAAAGCAACTAAAAAAACAAAGATGATCACTTCATTCTGCTCAAGAGAACAAAGCAACAAGAGGACATTTCATTTCTAAATATTTATGCACCCAAATGAAATGCAAGCAGATTTATGAAACAGACCTTGATTGGTTTGAGCAATATATCCTATAACACCAGAGTAGCAGGGGACTTTAAAACCCTGGCTCTACTAGACAGATCTTCTAAACAGAAACTAAACAAAGATACAAGGGACATAAATGTGACCCCAGAACTAATGGGCTTGATAGTCATATCCAGAACTTACCATCCCAAACGTAAGGAATATACGTTCTTCTTTTCAGCCCATGGAACATACTCCAGAATAGATCATATTCTAGGATACAAATCATACCTCAACAAAATTGAAGGAATTAAAATTATACCTTGTATCTTCTTTCTCAAATATAGGGCAATAAAGGTGAAACTCAACTCCAACAAAAACTATCATCCCTGGCCAGGCCCAGAGGCTCACATCTATAATCCTAGCACTCTGGGAGGCCAAGGCAAATGGATTGCTTGAGCTTATAAGTTTGAGACCAGATTGAGCAAAAGTGAGACCCTGTGTTTACTAAAAATAGATAAACTGAGGCAAGAGGATCTCTTGTGCCTGAGTTGGAGATTGCTGTGAGCTATGAGGCCATGGCCTTCTACCCAGGGTGACAGCTTGAGACTCTATCTCAGGAAAAAAAAAAAATCTGTCACACCCCCCCCCCCCCAACACACACACAAAGGTATGGAAATTAAATAATCTTATGTTTACTGACAGTTGGGTCAAAGAAGAGATAAACAAGGAAACTGTTAAATTCCTCCAACATAACAACGATGAATCTGAAAGTTACCAAAACTTGTGGGATATGACAAAAGAAGTTCTAAGAGGGAAATCTATCCCATTAGATGCCTATATCTGGAAAACATAAAGAGAGCCCATCAACAACCTAATGAATAATCTTAAGGAAATGGAAAAGGAATCTAATCCTAAACCTAGCAAAAGGAAAGAAACCACAACTAAATTATAAATAAATGAAATTGAAAATAAAAGAATCATTCAAAAAATTAATCAACCAAAAAGATGGTTCTTCAAAAAGATAAAAAAAATTGATTTGGCCAGATTAACTAGAAACAGAAAAGTAAAAACTCTAATAACCTCAGTCAGAAAAGAAAAGGGGAAAAATAACAGCAGACATCAAAGAAATATAAGATATTATCTCTGTCTACTATAGGAAACTCTATGCCTAGAAATTTGACAATGTGGAGCAAATAGACCAATACCTGGAGTCACACCATCTCCCTAGAATTAACCAGAAAGAAACACATCTCTTTTTTTTTTTTTTGAGACAGAGCCTCAAGCTGTCCCCCGGGTAGAGTGCCGTGGCACCACAGCTCACAGCAACCTCCAACTCCTGGGCTCAAGCGAGTCTCTTGCCTCCGCTTCCCAAGTAGCTGGGACCACAGGCGCCTGCCACGACGTCCGGCTATTTTTTGGTTGCAGCCATCATTGTTGTTTGGCGGGTCCGGGCTGGGGATTCGAACCCGCCACCTTAGGTGTACATGGCTGGTGCCTTAGCCGGTTGAGCTATAGGCGCCGAGCCAGAAACACATCTCTTGAATAGACTAATATCAAAGAATTGAGATTGAAGAAACAGCAAAAAGGTTTTCAAGAAAATAAAGTCCTGGACCAGATGTCTTCACACCAGAATTCTATCAACCCTTCAGAGAAGAGCTTGCACCTATGCTGCAGAACCTATTCCAAACATTGAGCAGTAAGGAACTTTCCCTAATACATTCTATGAAGCAAACATCACCCTGATACCCAAACCAGGAAAGGATCCAACTAAGAAGGAGAAGTACAGATCAATTTCACTAATGAATAACAATGCAAAAAATGCTCAATAAAATCTTAGCCAATAGATTATAACTACACATTAAAAAAAATATACATTGGCTTGGCGCCTGTGGCTCGAGTGGCTAAGGCACCAGCCACATACACCTAAGGTGGCGGGTTCAAATCCAGCCCGGGTCTGCCAAACAACAATGATGCTGCAACCAAAAAATAGCCAGGTATTGTGGTGGGCACCTGTGGTCCCAGCTACTTGGGAGGCTGAGGCAGGAGACCCGTTTGAACCCAGGAGTTGGAGGTTGCTGTGAGCTGTGATGCCACAGAACTCTACCCAGGGGGACAGCTTGAGGCTCTGTCTCAAAAAAAAAAAAAAGAAAGCATACACTGGGGAAAAGAATCTCTGTTATGGTGCTTAAAGAACTGAATAACCGTATGTAAAAAACTGAAACCAGACTCACACCTTTCACTACTTGTAAAAATTGACTCTAGATGGATAAAAGATGTAAATCTAAGACATGAAATGATAAAAGTTCTAGAAGAAAGTGTGGGAAAAACTCTTGAGGATGTCATCTTGGGGAAAGATTTTATGAAGTAGACTTCAGTAGCAATCACCAGAAAAATAAACAAATGGGACTTAATTAAACTGAAAAGCTGCACAACTAACTAAGGACATAGCTTTTTTTTTTTTTTTTAATTGAGAGAGTCTCACTTTGTTGCCCTTGGTAGAGTGCTGTGGCATCACAGCTCACAGCAACCTCCAACTCTTGGGCTCAAGCGATTCTCTTACCTTAGCCTTCTGAGTAGCTGGGACTACAGGTGCCCACCATAACACCTGGCTATTTTTTTTTTTTGGTTTGTTGTAGCAGTCCTGGGCTGGGTTTGAACCCACCAGCCCCGGTGCATGTGGCTGGCACCCTACCCACTTGAGCTATAGGTGCCTCCCAGGACATAACAAAGCAGAAAGATAACCTTCTGAATCCAGAAAGATATTTGCATATTATGAATCTGACAAAGGCTTGATAAGTAGGATCTATAAAGAATTCAAATTAACCAACCAAAAAAGAGCAAACAATCCCATCTCTTATTGGGCAAGACATGAACAGAGACTTCTCTGAGGAAGACAAATGAATGGCTAAAAAAATATGAAAAAATGCTCATCATCTCTAATCATCTGAGAAATGGAAATCGAAACAACCCTGAGATAGCACCTCACCCCAGTGAGAATGGCCCACATCACAGAGTCCTAAAGTTGTAGATGCTGGCACAGATGTGGAAAGGGAAACACTTTAACACTGTAGGTGGGACTGTAAACTAATACACCTCTTTGGAAAGAAGTATGGAGAATCCTCAAAGAACTTTAGTTAGATTTCCCATTTGACCCCACAATCCTACTACTAGGGATCTACGCAGAAGAAAAAAATCATTCTATCATAAAGACATTTGCACTAGATTGTTTATTGCAGCTCAATTTACAGTTGTGAAGATGTGGAAACATCAATAGATTAACTGTTGTATGTGTATACGGTGGAATATTATTCAGTCATAACAAAAGATGGCAACTTTACATCTTTTTTATTAATCTGGATGGAGTTGAAACACATTCTTCTTAGTAAAGTATCACAAGAATGGTAAAACAAATATTCATTGTTCTCAAGACTAACATGAAGCCAGTAAACGATCAAATTTACACCTACATAGGAGAAAAACTCAATTAAATTCAGGTTAGGGGGGCGGCTCCTGTGGCTCAAAAGGGTAGGGCGCTGGTCCCATATGCCGGAGGTGGCGGGTTCAAACCCAGCCCCGGCCAAAAAAAAAAAAAAAAAAATGGCAAAAATAAATAAATAAAGAATAAAATACAAATTTTCTAAAAAAAAAAAAAAAAATTCAGGTTAGGGGAGCGGGAATAAGGAAGAAGAGAGAAGGGAGGAGGGGGGATTGGTGTGTTTCCACTTAATGGGTACAATGTAGGGGTGCATGGCCCTCCTTTGGGGTGTGCAACACAACTACAAGAGGGACCTTAGCTAACAAATTCAAATATTGTGACCTGGTTGTTTGTACCCTCATATTAATCTGAAATTAAAAAATGTTTCTATATTGGTCAAATGACAAAATATTTCTATCTTAAAATATCCCCTTTTAAAATTGGTAACTACATCTTATCAAATGTTTTGCAAAGTGAATCTCTAATTCTGCCTAGTTCAGGCTTCTGTTGCTGTTCATTTAATAACAATAATAATAGCAGTAATGCTATGACTTCCAATAATCACTACCACAACTACTTCTAATATAAACAGTGCTTGTATCATATGGAGCAGAACAACCTTCATACTCCTTAACAAGATAATCATCCCCCATGATCTGGTCCTGCACTATACATCCCAATTCATAGCCCACTTCTTCTTTACAGATAATAATAGAGTTTGCTACACTGGAATCACTATGCTTATTATTATCCTAAAACAGCAATTCTCAAATTGTGGTCAGGGTACCTCTAAGGATCTGTAAAATCCTTAAGGAGGGGGGTGTCCACTGATCAAAGCTATATTTATACTATTAAGATGTTATTTGCTGGCTCGGCGCCTATAGCTCAACCAGCTAAGGTGCCAGCCACGTACACCTAAGGTGGCGGGTTCAAATCCCCAGCCCGGGCCTGCCAAACAACAATGACGGCTGCAACCAAAAAATAGCCGGGCGTTGTGGCGGGCGCCTGTGGTCCCAGCTACTTGGGAGGCGGAGGCAGGAG
>CAUYTI010065026.1:0-18242 GCA_963575145.1 Galago senegalensis
CTGTGGTCCCAGCCACTTGGGAGGCAGAGGCAAGAGACTCGCTTGAGCCCAGGAGTTGGAGGTTGCTGTGAGCTGTAATGCCACGGCACTCTACTCAGGAGGACGGCTTGAGGCTCTGTCTCAAAAAAAAAAAAAAAAAAAAAAAAGAACTCTGATGGCTTAATTACCTTCTAGGGGTCCCATATCTTAGTATTGTTGCACTGGGGATTAAGTTTCAACATGAATTTTGGAAGGAACACAAACACTCACACCATAGCTGTGTGTCGTACATTCATCTTTCTGTTGCTTTATAAAATAATAATTTTTATTATATTAATTCTTCCTTTATTATTTCCCATGGATAGCTTTGTGTCCTGGAGAAGATATTGATTCTAGTGTTGATTTTAATGCATTTTATGGAGAATAACAAGAGTATACAGGAATTCTATCTATATTTGTTAGTTTCAGTGACTACAGAAGAATTCTCTCTGTTATTTTGACAAACTGTGAAATTTTAAATAAGACACTATCAGAATTCCACTCATTTTGAAAATAAATATTTGGAAAAGATATTTTAAATGGAAGAAAGATTATACAAACACTCTAAGGAAAAGGATCATTTAAATTCTAATGATTTGTCTGTAAAGAGGAAAACATTAGTAAAAAATGTTGATATAAATAATTAATTATTTGATAATTGATATTTATACATCCCTCAGAGATAGATTTCTTCCTATTCATGGGCTCTGCATTTGTGGATTCAACCAGTTTTGGATCAAAATATTTGAAAAAAATTGAATGCTTTTGGCCACACCAAATATGGATAAACTTTTAAAATTATAATTTCACAATATAGTATAATAATGTATACGGTATTTCTATTGCATTATTTGTTATAAGTAACCTAGAAATTTTTTAACATGTATGGGAAGATGTGCGCAATTTATAAACAAATATATAAATTTATGTCAGGAATTTTAATGGCCATAGATTTTGCTATCTGTAGGGGAGTGCTGTAATCAATTCTCCCTGCATACAAAGAGAAGTATATACCTTAGAGCCACAAGCAAAACGTCAATAATATATGTATAACATTTTTTATAAATGTAAATTTTAAATTCGGAGATGTAGATGGAAATGTGTCAAATGAAGACAATTTAGTTGGTGCATCACTGTTGTAACACCTTACAAGTTTTTTTCTGTACTAAGTTGGACTATCGGACTTTGGAGTCTTAGTTCTTGAGACCATTGACTAAGAGACATATGGCTCTGAATATAGTTCAATAGAGACAAAATTCAACAGAGATCATGTTTGTTAATTATGTGATGACCCCAGAAAAATAATTGATGACAGATTTTTTTTCAGATTACTCTGAATTTATCAATCCTTACCTAGAAAAAAAATTATTTGCTACAATATCACTCAGTGTGTATGGGGTTAGGATAAAGCATGTTGTGTTCTTAAAAGATATTTAGTCAATCAGTGGAAATGACTACACTTTCAACATACTTTAATCAACTTACTGGCATCAGTGTGTAAGGATCAGTATATTCTATTCTTCTTTTTTTTGCAGTTTTTGGCCAGCGCTGGGTTTGAACCCGCCACCTCTGCCAGCACCCTACTCATTTGAGCCACAGGCACCACCCTATATTCTGTTCTTTGATACCAAAAAAAAAAAAAAAAATTGCTTAAGTTTTACTTTTCAACTTTTCATTTTTATCCATCCCTAAATGTGCCTTTATTTAGGCCAAAAACTTTAAAAATGAATAATTGCCAGCTTATTTTATATTATTTAATTAGAATCATTGGTGGATTCCTGAAGATACATCCCAATCTATGTCAATGTATTCATAAAAACTACAGTCTCACTTACAAACCATCTCTTGTCCAGATGGCTGAGCACACCCAATGACGTTGAATTATTTAGCTCTCATTGAGAAGTCAGAATTCTCTGACCTTTCTAAAAATTAAGCATACTCATCTTGGCACTCTCTATTTGGAATACTGTGAGTATGGAATTACGTAAGGTTAAAATAATAATTCATTACAACTAATTTTTTGAGTGGAAGTAGAATATTGAGTTTGTATTATTTGCCACAAATCAATTTGGCAAAAACAACTTGGAATGCATGAAGTATATTAGTCAACAGTAATTATTCTGAAATGATGATGCTTTGATCATTCTTAATTTTGATGGAAAACTTTTTGTCATCTTACATATATTTTTAGTTTTCTCGTCTTCGGAAGTTTTTTTCATAAGTTAAGTATTGTTTTCGTCTGAGTTTTCAAACAATCATTTCTCGTATTTATTATAGTAAGTATTTAAAATGACTAAATGTCCACTCTGTGCATGTGGATCTTGTAAGGCACTTCCACCAGTTTTGCATCCAGGAAGGATTTTTATGTGATAAAAATGTTGATGACTGACTACTTAGAAATTTCTCATTTTCTTTAATCCATCTACTGGCCACATGAATTCATTTAATTATATGTACAGCTGAATATGAAGAGAGAAAAAGTCTGAAAATGTATTCATCAATTTCATGAGGAGGTAAGAGGAGAATACTGCTTAAATATTTCCTTTTCTTCATTTATATTTTATTTTGTTAAAATACAAAACATTCAAAATTATATAAATTATCTGAAGCAATACATTTTCCGTTACAGAGTATTCCTTTGGCCTAACATATACCCTATTGTTCTATAGTTACCTTATTCAAACAATTCTGGTTGCAGACACAAATCTAAAAAAGTAACATGACAAATTGCATGTTGCCTGTTTACTTATGAATGTTCAGATATTTACATTCGGATGTGATACGCTTTACATGCTTCCTTGACTCAACCAATTCAAAAACAGGAACAACATGTAAAGAAACTGGGTATTTAGTTGGACTAATTATATTAGAAGAAATACTAACAAAATAATTGAGGCCAATTTTAGTTCAAGAACACTGCAGTGGATAAGCAGGAACAGGAACTAAACTCATTTCAGCCCTACAGTCAGGAATTCTCCATGACCATAAGCTGCTTGCTTACGGACACAGGTGGCTGTTTTCTCGGGAGAGCATTTCATAATAGGGCTTAAATGAGGAAACGGGAATCATCAGTTTTAGATACATTTCAAATCTCACAAGTGTGAAAGCCTTCATACATCATAACTGAAATAATGAGCAGTGATTAATAAACGTCATTGAATTAAATGAGTTGCCAGCTGTATCTGATCCTCAAGCGAGCAGGGGAAAAAAAAAGAAAAACCCTCATAAAACGTGTCATAACAGTTGAGAATTTGTGTTGAACCACAGAGAGGATTTCAATTTCAAAACATAATGTAATTTCAGGAAACTACATTATTTGAGAATGTAACCAAGTTCTGCATTTTAACATTTGAAAATTATATTTTTTCTATTTCAAAGCATAATTAGAAACAAACTATTGAAGTATCATCAAAAAAACAAATGCCTTGAATTAACATAAAATGGAATACATATATATACATGTCTATGCCTCATTTCAAATAAGTGTATTTAAAAAATAGTTCCTTAACAACACTTTATTGGTTTACTGAGGAGCATATTTAAAAATATTTAATATTTTCAATTTTATCTTTAAAGCTAACTAGCAACTTAATTAACAAACTATGCTATGATCTATGTTATAGGGTGGTTACTATTGCCAAAGTTTAATTTTGGAAAATATGTTAAAAAAAATTATATTTGCCTATGAAAATACCAGTCTTTGTCAATATTCAGTATTTTAGAGTTTTATGAAGAATAGTATTCTTAACTCATAGAAATGTTAAAGCCCAACAATAATAAAGTATAATTATTATATTTAATACATTTTTTAATTTATCCTTTTTACTAATCAGGCAAAGTTTAGACTGATGCCAAATAAACAATGTTTCTCTCCACGTTCTTCAATATCAAAAACAAATTTCATGTTTAAGATATTCATTATTGTATTTCTTTCTTTCTTTTTTTGTGAGGTTAATGAAGATTTTGTACTTAGACATATATCGTCTTCCCAAAGATTGTGACTTATTGATCCGATGAATGATCCAAGCATTGTAATATTTAATGTGCTCTTTATTTAGCATGCAAGGAGTCAGAGACACACTCAGTTATTTGGTATTACTCAATGTTTCTTGGCATAAAACCTTTTGTCCATTTATCAGACGTGTGTGCTTCTCTTTGTGTGTGCTGTCAGATTGCATCCAACATGAGGCACTGTGTACTATGAGTAGCATAAGTGAATGCTTTTTTTCTTCAACTAAAAGCCTTTACCTGTTGGAAATTATAAAGCTCTTTGGTATCTTTATCTACTCTTTGGTGTTAAATATGGATAACTCTCAAATCTATTTTTTTTGCCACAGCAAAACTGACCCTTAAATTTTTCTTTACTGATTAATTCATAAGTAATGTGAACATTCTGCCAGTTCCCCAAACTCATATGCATTAAGAACTTTCCATCCTTGCAAGATCACTTCTTCCTTTTGATTTCTCCATCTTTCAAAGGTGTGGGTAATCTCTTTTTCTATTTCTTCCTTTCTATTGGCTGAAATATCATGTGACAGCTGAAGCTAGGGGAGCCATTTTGAATAACTGGCCTTGAGCAGAAGCAATTCACTAAGGAGAAATTGCATTCTTCGAGCTTTTCAGCCTCATGCCACTCAGTTCCTCATTTTTTTCTTTTCTTTTCTTTTTTTTTTGAGGCAGTCTCCATCTGTCACCTGTAGTCAAGTGCCATCGCCTCTTTAGAGCTCACAGTAACCTCAAACTCTTGGGCTCAAGCAATCCTCATACTTCAGATTCCTAAGCAGCTCAGATGGGACTACAGGTACCCGCCACAATGTCTGGCTAATTTCTTCTGAAAAAGTAAATTATGTAAAAATTCGTGGTGACTAAGAAATTAGTGTTATACTATAACAGATTACACAACAGGTTGAATATGTAACAGTTTCCTTTCCTTTTCTTTTTTTTTTTTGAGAAAGAGCCTCAAGCTGTCCCCCTGGGTAGAGTGCTGTGCCATCACAGCTCACAGCAACCTCCAACTCCTGGGCTCAAGCAAGTCTCCTGCCTCCACCTCCCCAGTAGCTGGGATCACAGGCACCCACCACAACGCCTGGCCATTTTCTGGTTGCAGCCATCATTGTTGTTTGGTGGGCCCGGCTGGATTTGAACCTGCCACCTTAGGTGTATGTGGCTGGTGCCTTAGCCACTTGAGCCACAGGCGCTGAGCCACAGTTTCCCTTTCTACACACGTATTTTCCCCAGAATCCTTCACCAAAGCTCCACTCAAGCAGGCTAATGAACTCTAGGTCAGCTAAAGGTCACTAGGAATGCCTTCCTATGTATGTTCCCACCAGGAAACAGTTTCTAGGTACAATTTGGTTCCTAGCTACAATTCAATTGTTGCTCTCCACCCTTAGCCATGTCCTTGCTCCCTGTTTTCCTCCTCCAGACCTAACATTACCCCCTGCAAGACATTGAGCCTGAAAATCTTTAGGGATGAAGAGTGAAGACTCGTCTTCTGTAGCTTCAGTCAGAACAGGGAGATAGCATTCCTCAAGCCCCATGTCCCTCTGGAAAGGTCATAGATGGAAAATGCATGCAGTGAGGTCTAGTGGCTCAAAGGGTATGTGTGGATGTGGGAGAGATGGTTTCTCGTCAAATACTAGGATGGAATCCTTGGACTAACCTAGCCTTGTAAAGAACAAAAAGAGATTTTTGTTGAGAATAAATTAGGGATTTGGTCAAGCAAACCTTTGACAATGAGAATATCCTGGATATAAGAATTACCAAAACAGTGAGAGAAAGATAGGAAAGACACTTCAGACATCATCAAGGCTGCCAGTCTCATCACGGGTCCAAAGCAGGACCTTTCGGGCAGTTTTCAGGGTGGTGCTCTCGGGACCTCAGCATTTGCTGCCCTACCCTACCTTACATTCCTTCTCTCTGCATCCGAGTGCTGTGCTCCTTGGCTGTACCAGGGCAGCTTAAGTGGACCCAGTGCAACTTGTGCTGGCTCTCCCTGGAGTGATATGGTGAGCCTTAGAAATATCCACATGGAGCTAATCCTGACAGTGCACAGAGTCTGAGAGCTGTGGAGCCTCAGTGGTCTCCAACTGGATTTCAGAGGATGTTGTGGATAGCCTGGGGGCTCAGGCAAAAACTTGATGCAGGGCAGAGCTGCCATAGAATCCCCACCAGGACAATGCCTGGTGGAACCATAAAAACAAGACCACCATAGAGAGGCTCCACTAGAGTTATGTCTTAGGATACTCTGGAAGTGGGATCACCAGGAAGACCACAGAGTCGTAGAGCTATCAGGCAATGTGAGCCTGTGAGTGCATCAGGCAAGGAATGCTAACTCCACAGGCTGCTATGTGAACTGATCCCAGCAAAGCCATTGGTGTAAAGCTTCCTGAGTCCTTGGAGACCCAATACCCAGTGGTCATAGTTAGTGACATACAGATTCACAAGAAAGATGTATAAATCCAGAATTCAGTTATACTTCTAATGAAGAAATATAAGTATCTTCCTTCAAAGTACAATAAAATGTTTTTAAATAGCATGCATAAATCTGAGAAGTTTATATTTTTATCAAATTATTTTCAAGAAGCACATTTTTGCTTCTCACATAATAACTGACTAATCCAGATGTAATAACAGACACAATTGATAAATTATAGAAATTAAAATTCTGGAAGTTCCTGGGAATAACAACAGTGAACCTTGATGATTTCTTTCTGTGTTTTCTTGTGTCTGGTCCAATCAGATACAATGTTGGTTTTGTGCTGATCATATAGCTAAAGCCATGCAAATGATTCAAGGCATATTTGTGAGCAGATATCAGAACTCTTTGCAGTTTTGTTTTTATAAATATGATTCGTAGAATATACATTATTTGTTAACATTAAAGCTATCTAGAGTGAAGCTCTTCATTTGTAATGAAATGTTGCAATTTTTGAGTAAGAAATTAGTGATTTCTGTTTAAAAAATTATCACAGAATACATTTCAGAAAATCTATGATTTTATTTCATAAGAAAGGAATAACTTTGTCATTTTAAGAAATGAGATTTAAAACATAAAGTGTAAACTACTTCATGTAAAATACTTTTTTGCCTTCATGTAAAATACTTTTATGTAAATAATAAGTTGATGTCATTATTGTTTTACTCCACCGAGATGTATGTTATGTTTCTGATTTAAATTGGAAATAATTTAATTACTACTGCAAAATAATACATAATTATGAAAGACAAAGAAGATCTGTACAAGACAGAGGCAGGTAACCAAGAAATGGAGGGAGAAAGAAGCTGTATAGATAATTAGAGAAATTTCACTCTGCTTATTTATCAAGCAAACGACAAGAATGAATTCAGCAACAGAATTCAAGGTCTTGACTGAATCATCACCTTTATAATCCATTTGTTACATTACAGGGCATTAGTCGTTGAGTAAAATACCAAATCATATCTCAGTGTTGATCAATACTCAAATATTATAGTGCCTGTGTATTTATACCTTAGGGGCTTTGAACCAAGTGGACATGTAGAGGTTATCTCCATAGCAACCACACATTTGACATGTAAGAGCTCTAAAATCCCTTCTTTATTTCCCTTTAGAATCTATAGTAAACTCACGCACTCTGAAGGAGAGTTTAGATGGTGACTTAGTTCTCCAAGTAAAACAAATTAGAAAATACCTAAGCCTCCAACATTTAAGAAATGGTTGGGAAGATTCCAATTAAACATTTACCCAGTATTTCCCATGCACCTATGATTTTCTCCTGATAGTTGCTGAAAGATATTGATTTCTCACACTTGTGCTGTTTCTTGTATACACAAAGAGTTTTGTGAATGGAGAATGGAGAAACTCCATTTAGCATGCACAGGGATAACCCTCAAAGGTGATTTCACAGAAACCACATCTACTACAACTTTATCAGCAATGAGCAAGTCTGATATGAACAGCATATAAATCTTTCTTTAATTTGAATGTATTCTAAAAGCATCTCAATAAACTGAAAGTTGCTATGTTAATTGATTAGATGACAAATCACTCATTATTTATGCAAGTTCTTTCCAGTGTGCGTATGAATGGAAGGGTTGGTTTGTCTCAAAATTTGCATTTTTAATTTAACAAAGATAAGTAAGTTTAATTCAAATTTTGAAGACCAGTTAAATGATTTTTAACGGTTGGATAAGCAACAGTTTTAGAGAAAAGAGGCACTTTACAGAGAGCAATTCATTTAAGCTTTCCAAACTATGAGTTAGCCAGTAATTTTATCCATAGTTTCACATGAAAAAATAAAAAGAAAGCTTAACGAATGTCTGATTATTTGGTTAACTAAGTGGCTTCCCAGGACTCTGGAACTAGACAACCAAGCTTACATGCTAATACACACAACTGATGCTAACAAAATAAATACTGAGTACACTCAAGCTATTTATTTTAGGACATACCTGCTATATTGTTTATATTAAAATGTTATGGTATAGCTATTAATAAGTCCTAGTAAAATATCCTTTGACAATATGTATGCATATAATACATACATGTTCATGTACAAGGTCTGAGAATTATGTTTGCAAACTTGCCACCCTGCATTTGTGTTGGCAGTATGGTACAAACAATTCAGTAAGAGCTCATAACCTTTGAATATCAGCATCTCATAGCCGTGTTCATGTTAACGTGTGGCAGTGTCTTTATTTTTTTTAGACACAGAGTCTCACTTTGTTGTCCTCAGTAGAGTGCTGAGGCTTCACAGCTCACAGCAACCTCCAGCTCTTGGGCTTAAGCAATTTTCTCAACTCAGCCTCCCGAGTAACTGGGATCATAAGTGCCTGACACACCTCCCCGCTACGTGTGGCAGTGTCTTGCTGAGTGATGTTCATTGCTGTTGTTGTGGGATTTTGTATGCCTTTGTGAGAATGCTGGAGTTTGAATTAGAGTAACAAACAACCACTAGATTTCCTGTGAATGTTGGCAAGAATGGAAGTGAAATCAGGGACATATTAATTCACATTTACTGGGAAAATGCCATGAAGACAGGAGCAGTGTATTCATGGATTGAATGTTTTTCTGAGGAGAGTGAAAATGTCATTCATGAAGAGAAGTCGGGGGTCCAGTAACAAGCATACCTGACAAAAATATTGAAAAATTCATCAAATTTTGTGTCAAAATTGTCAGTTGTCAATGAAAACCATAGCAGACAAGGTAAACACGGAGAAACAGGAAAATCTTAACTGAAAATCTCGACATAAGAAAGGAATGTACAAATATGATTCTGAAGGATCTCACCAATGAACAAAAGCAAAGGAGGCTCAAAGTTTGCCAAGACCTTTCAGGGCAGTAAGATGATATTTTGGGCCGTGTCACTGCTGCTTATGAAAAATGAATGAACCAAAATGCATCTGAAGCAAAGCATCAAAGTACGCAATGGAAGTCAGCCAATTCTCCGCAACCAGAAAAGTTCCACCAGGCCAAAGCAAGAGTCAAGACAATGTGGCTAAGCTTTTCTGATATTAGAGGGATTGCTCATTCTGAATTTGTATCAATTATACAAAAGGTTAAGCAAGTTTATTGTTTGGAAGTACTGAAAGGGCAACGTGAAAATGTTAGATGAAAACAGTCTGAACCTTTTATCAACAACTCACAGCTTTTTCGTCATAACAATGCAACAGCTCACAGGGCACCATGAGGAAGGTTTTAGCCAGTAAACAATTGAAACAGCCCCCAGACTCTCCAGATATGGCCCCAGTTTCTTTTTCTTTACCTTAAGACAAGGGAAATATTGAAAGGAAAAGCATTTAGATGACATTCAGAATGTCAAGGATAATATGACAACAGCTCTTGCAGCCGTTCCAGAAGAAAAGTCCTAAAATTGCTGTGAAGGGTGAAGTAGGCACTGGCATCAGTACATGGATTCCCAGTGGGGTACTTGTAAGGTGACTGTAGTGATATTTAGCAATGAAGGTATAAAGCACTTTTTCTAGGATAAGTTGGTGAACTTAGTTGTCAGACTTCATTTATTTAAAATGTACAGGTCTCCTAAAATATCTTCCAAAAGAGAAAAGCCCTGGACCAAGTGATATCACATCAGAAATTTATTAAATCTTCAAAGAACCTTCTACTCAAACCAGTAGCTATGTTGCATACCTATTCCAAAATGTAGAGAAGGTAGAAATCCTCCCCAACATGTTCTATGCATCAAATATCATCCTGATTCCAAAACTGGGAAAGGATCCCCAAAAAAGGAAAATTAGAGGCCAGTATTGTTCAGGAACATGGATGCAAATATATTCAAGAAGATTGAAGCAAACAGAAAATAGCTACACATTAAAAAAATATAATTTTATATATACGTATAATGGCCAAGCGGGTTTCATTCCAGAGATGCAAGTTTGGTTTGGCATATATAATTGCATAAATGTTATTCAACACAAAAATAAAATAAAAAACAAAGGCCATACGATTGTCTCAGTTGATTCAGAAAAGGCGTTTGACAAATTTTATCATCCATTTCTGACAAGAGCATTTAAGAAGAGTCAAAAGTGGGTCATTTCTGAGACTGATAGAGGTCAAGTACAAGAAACCCACTGCCCAGATCCTATGGAATGGAGTAGAGCTCGAAGCATATCCACTGAGCACTGGAACCAGAGCGGATGCCCACTATCACTGCCGGTGTCCAGCGTAGTGCTGGGAGTCCTAGTCAATGTAATCGGGCAAGAGAAGGAAATCAACAGTATTCAAATGGGGACAGAGGAGGTCAAAGTCTCACTCATCACGATGACATGATCTTATTCTTGGAAAACCACAGAGGCTGAACTACAAAGCTCTTCGAAATGGTCAAGAACTATAGTAACATTTTAGAATTCAAAAACAGTAGTTTTTGAACATTATATTACATGGTTAAGAATTGAAGAAAACTTAAAGAAATGTTATATTATGAGAAAAGTTGTATGATCTACAAAACGGTGGTTTGACGAATTGCTGTTTGACTAATTGCCATTATCTCTTCCAGAAATATTTGCTCTGATTGTGTATGAACTGTATTCAAGTAGGACTCAAACGCCTCCCATAGCTTTAGTTTTAATCAAAAATAGCCTGCAATAAAGAAAATTATTCACTAGTATAAAATCATCAAGTACTAGTATTACTCTAAAAATATGGACCCCAAAATACTCTTAACATTTATGATAAATTGAATGTGGAAAATTGAATTTTGTCAAATAATGTGTCAAATGTGTCAAATAATCAGAGAAACAAAAATGCCAGCATAGACTGCTTCCTAGTCATTATAACATTTATCCAATAAGATAATAACTTAGTGGCCGGGCTGTAAACTTCAATTATCACTGTGCCAACATTAAACCAACCCCCAGGGAGACCAAATGTTTTAAACTGTGGCATATATGCTTCTCTGGCAATCATTGTTGGCAGACATAATGAAACAGTTAATCTCCGAACACGTGGAAACACAGTAGTTAACTTGCTCAACCGTGCCTGTAACAATTCAATTAGCAAATCCCCGTGGACATGCTGTACTTCAGAAGAATTACCCAGGGATATTTTTACTATGCTTGTTTTCTAATCACGTTGGCAAATCTAACTATTTGTACAAGGAAATATCGTTGCCCTTGCCAAGAGGAAGGGTCAAGCTCATTAATGATCCCATATGTCGCCATTCCTGAATTTTTATTTCATGTGTGTGATAGTGATGATGGTTAAGCAAAGGCTTTAAATCTTTGCTAAAGGATAAGAGTCAAAATCATACCCCTTTTGTCTAGTCAGCCCAGAAATAATCTGGCAGGAAATCCAAATGATTACCACCAGGTCAGTAAAATTTAGAAATTAAGAACTCGGAGTCCAGAGTCCATAGCCTGGTTAATAAAAACATAAATAGTCACAAAAAGGCAAGGTTAGAAGTCAGTGACTCAGAACATGTCACAAAATGGAGGGTTAGTTTAAAAACAGTGCAGAATGTAATAATATACTTTAAAGCTTTAAAATTGTATATAACAAATGATAATTTTCTCTGGCATTTTTTAGTTGTCACCAACCCTATGGAAGTCATTAAAATAGATCCTTTTACTGCATTGTTGTTATGAGAAAATACGTAACAGTGGAGGAGAATGTGGTTAGATAGGCATTATCTGTGGACACGAGAAAGTATTGTATGTATTCCAAACAGAATTGACCCTTCTCATCTATGTTCCTCACTGGATAGAAAGAGAGACTAAGCTTCTGTTGTGAATTATTATGCTGTAGCATTTCTGACTTTTTCTTTTACAAATGAAATTAAATGTGTTCTCAAGACATGCATTTCTGTCCCTTTTTATCTGTCTCCATGGACAAAGCATATCTTGGGGTGAATAAAAGTTAGCCACAGAGTGGCTCTTCAATAAAAGTAGCAACATTTTCTTTTTTGGGGGGGTAACTGTAACCATTTTAACTTGTTAATTGTGATACTTATGACTTTAAAAAGCAAGTGTATTAGCTTACAAAGTGTCTGATAATAGGAATAAATAGGCAGATATTTAATTATCCTTAATTTGACAAATTTATTTCAAGCATATCCTCTGAAGTCTTAAACCTTTAGGGAATTAACTCAAGCATTATTTATACCTCCAAGTTAAGAAATTGGAAATACGATTCACATTATGTTACTTAATTATTTTGGAGATGGAATTATTTGAAAGTCTGAATTTTTCTACTCAAATATAGTAATGCTTAGGTGTAGCTCTCCATCCTTTTATTTTCTTTCTTTTCTTTCCCAAACTCTTAGAGAATGATAAGAAGCAGCTACATGTTATTTTAAATTTTTCTTCTAAATGATAGACCCTTACTAACATCCCCTAAAGACCAGGTTACTCTTTGTGTGTATGTATGAGAGAGAGAGAGAGAGAAGCCTCCCTAAGCATCATTATCTACAGACTTGATAATGAACTTGAACCCTGTGATACTTACTTATATTCTTTTGTTATTCCAGCAGCATTTAGCACAACATTATTTTTATTTAAGGCACTTGGTAAATATGACTCAATTGATTAATTTTTAGTGAATGACAATGTTTCTATAAGACCATACCGACCTACTTCGTTTTTCTGTTTACCAAAGGAGATGGACAAGTGCTTTATAGTTCCCAGGACACTGGTCACAGAGGTCCCCTAACATCAGCTGTGCCATTCAGCATGCTTAGCCATTATTTTCAAACAGCATTATAAAATACGGATCTGTGTCCTAGTCTGTGAAAATAAGAAGTGGAATTTAGGCTCATATGGAGAAAAATGCTTTGAAAAGTGGAGTGTAATTTCCTAAGAACGATGTTGAAACTTATAATTAATAAAAGACCAAAATGAAAGCCCTTATTCCTAAATCCTAAAATCAATTCTCTGCAGGGGTCCTCAAACTTTTTAAACAGTGGCCAGTTCACTGTACCTCAGAACATTGGAGGGCCAGACTGCAGACCCAGGACAAGTCAGCTGCTAAGCTGGACAGGCAGCAGAGGCAAAAACATCCGGCAGGCTAGATAAATGTCCTAGTCGGGCCGCATGTGGCCTGTGGGCGGCATGTGGCCTGCAGGCCATAGTTTGAGGACGCCTGCTCTAGTGCTTTGGAACTTCAGGTGTGTGTGTTTTCAAATAGTTTTGTCTTGCAATTAGTTTAGTTATTTCTGCATAAGCTTTATACACACATTTGTAGGAAACATTTCCAGTACATTTTTTTTTAAATTTACTTTTTTATTTTGAAAGAATTTCAGACTGACAGTGAAGTTATAACAATTCTGCCCAGAGTCCTTGAATGGGCTCCAGCCATCTTTCTCTATTGTTAATACAATATGTGAGAATAATAAAACTATGAAATGAGCTTTGATACAATACTATTCTACAAATCACAGATGTATGTTTGAATTTTCCTAATGTCATTTTCTGTTCCAGACTTCAATCCAGGATCACACATTGCATTTGGATATCCTGTTTCTTTAGTCTTCTCAAAATGTGTGACAGTTCCTACATTCTTTTTTTTTTCTTTCATTACTTTGACACATTTAACTAATACTCATGAGGTAAGTTTAGAATGTCCGTAATTTTGCAATTTTTTATCTATACTTTTTTTGGTCATTAGTTTGACGATACTAATTTTTAGCAAGAATATAATATTTTTTTGCTCCTTAGTGTATCATAGGAGAAAGTACCTGTTGTCCTTATGCATTTTCCCTGGTAAACTTGATTGCCTGATTAAGGTGGTGATTGCTGAATTTTTCCACTGCAAAGTGATTATTCTAACTTTTGCACTTGGAGAGTATGCAAATATTCTATTCTTTCTTGAACTTTCTCCCACTGATTTTAGCATCTATTGCTAGCTTTTGCCTGGTAATAATTATTACAGTGATGTTTGCCCAAGGTGATTCTATTTCTCTAGTACTTAGTTGGAATATTTCTGTAAGAAAAAGCTTCATGCCTTCCCCCATTTATTTATTTCTTCCTGTGTATATTCTAACTTTTATTTTAATGTTTGACCAACGACTTCTCTTTAGACCTCACCTTCCCTTCCCCTTTGCCCCACCTGTGGACAGGCAGATGAGAAGGCCCACGAGGTCACACTGACTAAAAATTCAAACCTCCTGCTGGCAACCTTTCTTGGGCTCAGTGCTTAGCACGGTGATGCCCTAAATGATATTATCTTTCATAGCAATGAAATCGTGACAACCATATTGTACAACTGAACCATGGTAGAAAATATCATATTGCCATTACCCACACATTTGTCTTGCATCAATCATTTATAAGTTTATTTCATCAAACAAAATATACTCAATTTTAAATGTTTTTAAAATTTGTTTTATTTCTAATTATTGTGGAATCATAATTGTTATATACATTTATGAGATACCTGTGATATTTTGAATAGGTGCTCAGCAGTTTATTTAAATTTTCAAGAACTTTTATTCCTATACACAGCAGTCCCTTGAATAACATCCTTCATGTTGTTTAACATTGATGCGAACAAGTGGATTCCAGGCATGCAGAGGTCACTGTCTGTGAGGAGTCTGCACATTTCCTTCATGTCTGTGTGGATTTTTTCCTGATACTCCAGTTTCCTCCCACATCTCTTTAGATGAATCGATGTTTCTGAATTGTCCAAGTCTGAGTGAACGTCTGTGTGTCAATGCACCTGTGAATGCACCTGTGAATGGGGTTCTGGCCACGCTTGTCTCTTACTTTGCCGCTGCCAGGACAGTCTCTGGCCACCCACCATCCTGATCTGGAGTAAGATAGTTGAAAAATAAATGAGTAAATGAATAGAAATCATTATCAAATAAATACATGTAAAGTATGCTGTAATCAATCACGGGTACAACAATAAACATCGATGTATAAAATCTCGCTGCAAGCCTGCTGTAGTTGCCCTTGTTTGTCTTTGAACAGTGAGGCTGCAGGGCGTTTTCCTGGAGATATTCTCATCCAATATAGCTGCCTTGATTTAACTCCCCACCACTTAGTTTCTCATGGCTCACTGATTCTCCAAAAATTTGGTAGGTTAACTTCTTACTTTTTTTTATTAATTAAAAAGTATGTGTACTTCGCATTAATTCCAATGGTAATTTCAGAAGTATTTGTAGTATGTGGAGTATTTTTATTAATTAAAAAGGATGTGTACTTCACATTAATTCCAATGGTTAATTCTAGAAGTGTTAGGAATCTTTATAAGTTTGGTGGTATTTTTGTAGTCATAAATATGACAGTGGAACTTCATTCTTGTTTCTATCTACCAGCCTGTGGTAACATTGGTTTCCTCACATACCGTGTGGGTTAGAGTCATGGGATAGTGCTCAGGAACCTTTCCATAATGTTATTTGTAGGCTGACTCTATCTCCCATTATTGTGGGGTTACTAAGTAATTACAGAGCCATGATGATAAAATACTTCATAATATTTACATATTTATTCAGTTATCGTCTTCATTTCCAGTATGAATAAAAGCAACAACATAAATGACTGAGTTAAACAAAATTTCATCGATTTTAAAGCATCTCTTTACTTTTTCCTAATTGATTCTTAACAAAATATCATTAAGAAAACTAATGTTTTTGTGCAAGTGGAAGGGTCATTTCAACTTGATTAGGCTTCTTATTACCAAAGTGACTGGATAAACAATAGGAGGTTAGTTACATTCGACCAAGTAAATTACAGTGATTGGCATAGATTGGCCGGGAATGTTGAAAGCTTTATAAAGAACTTCAGGTTACTTAATGTAAAATGATCATTAAGAGCTGTATATGAACTCTTTGTTATCTGAATGGTGAAAGCAAATGCAAAACAGCAATTAATGAAACAATGATTCATTTATATTTTTTGATAATAAATTACAATTACAAATTTGCTACCATCATGGCACCTTGCATCAAAAAATAGCCAAGTCTAAATCTTTACAATTGGCTGTTCTGGTAAAAAGGATAACATTTTTCTTTTCGGTGTCTTGTATGATATTAGGAGTAACTTTAATTTCTTATAAATGATATTTTTGGGATTGATTTCAGTTGCATTAATTTTGTAATTTAAAACTCCTTTGCATGTCTCTGCTCTTCTTATGAGATGTTCACAGGACAGAGTCCCACCCAGGAGTCTCTCCAGCTCTTGCTTGGGGCTGAGAAGTGCACCATTCCATCATTCCATCAGAATAGAGGATTGCAGGGTTTTCTCCACTGGTTTAGGATAAATGGGGTAACTTCATTATTATTGTAGGAGATGTGTAGTCAGTGATTCTTGGATTTGTAATTTGAAAGGAAAAGAATTCCATTATTTAACATTTCTTTCCTGCCACACTCCTTCTTTTCTATTCCTTTCAAACTCAAACATTCCCCACTTGACATTTCCCTCTGATCACATGGACTCTGTTTATTTTTCTCAGTTTTTATCTCTTTTTTATAAGATTGGATAATTTAAATTAAGTATTCATCCTTATTTTTTAACGTTCAATGGAGAGTTCATTATAACTATTATAAATTATGTAGGCATCAAATGTACTATCTGATTTAAAATAATTCACGTCTTTCAATTTTCTTCCTAAAAAATTCATCACTGTAGGTGATTTTTACAGTTCTCAATTTTACTTTACTTTAAGCATTACCTAAATTACACATTACATCTAATATTTATATTATAAAAATCAGCAAATGCATGATTTTTTAATAAAAAGTTTGAATTTAGGGTGGCACCTGTGGCTCAAAAGAGTAGGATGTGGCCCCATATGCTGAAGGTGGCAGGTTCAAACCCAGCCCTGGCCAAAAAAAAAATTGAATTTAATGAAGGTTAAGAGTAAACTGTATCTGATTTTAATGATGTAGACTCCTTTATTCTATATTCTCATTCAAGTGTGAATGGTGAGAACATACCAAAAATTAGGAATTTCCAAATATAAATTAGGTCCAGGTCAAGCTTAATTTAGTTTTTAAATATGAAAACCCCCATTTTTTTATTTAGCCAGTCACAAGAATCTCATTAAATCTAGGGAAATCCAGACTTGAGATCCTGAAACTAGAGCTCAGAACTCAACTATATCTCTATTTCATCCCTTAGTCAACCAACCATCCAATATTAAAGTAAACTATGACTGCTAAATGGATGTGTCAATTCTAGTGGACTAAGGGTTGCCCAGATAACGAATAGAATATTATTCTTGAGTGTGTCTTAAGCGTGATTCCAGAAAAGGCTGCATTTGAATTGGCAAATGGTATAAAGTGGATGGCCCTCTCAAGGTGGGTGGGCATCACGCAATCTGCTGAGGGTCTGAATAGAACAAAAATGTAAAGGAAGGTTTAATTTTCTCCTTTCTTGAGCTCAAATACCCATCTATTTTTGTCCTTGGATGTAAGTGTGCCAGGTTCTTGCTCTTTTAGAATCAGTCAAGGATTTGTACCACAGCTCCCTTTGATGCTTGAGTCTGAACTTTGAATTACATCACTAGCTGTCTTCCTATCTCTTGGCCTGCATAGTAGCATGAGCTAATTGCTACAATAAATCTCCATGTATAAATGTATACTTTCTATTGTGGGTATGTTATGTACACATACATACACAAGGGCTGTCCGGAAAGTATCCAGCCATTGTTTTTTTTTTTTTTTTTTTGAGACAAAGCCTCAAGCTGTCCCCCTGGGTAGAGTGCCGTGGCATTACAGCTCACAGCAACCTCCAACTCCTGGGCTCAAGCGAGTCTCTTGCCTCTGCCTCCCAAGTAGCTGGGACCACAG
>CAUYTI010065028.1:0-16365 GCA_963575145.1 Galago senegalensis
CCTGTGGTCCCAGCTACTTGGGAGGCGGAGGCAAGAGACTCGCTTGAGCCCAGGAGTTGGAGGTTGCTGTGAGCTATAATGCCACGGCACTCTACCCAGGGGGACAGCTTGAGGCTCTGTCTCAAAAAAAAAAAAAAAAAAGTAAAATCTAGAATATGAATGTCTTAACACAACAACTAAGAAAATGACTTGAAGGCTACGCTAACCAATTGGATGAAAGTATTTCAAATTTTATGTAGAAACAACACACTGTACCCCATGAGAGTATTAATGTACACAGCTATGATTCAGTAAAAAATAAATAAATAATAAAATAACTGGGGAAAAAGGGAAATAAGTGCCTGTTCTAAGTTCTATATTATCCAGAGTGATGGCACTCTGTGGCAAAAGAGTTTGCAGCTTCCCTTAGGAGCAGACAGTAGTCTCAGGTTTGTGTGCATCCCTTCAGAAGCACACTTCAAACTCCTTGACAGCATGCTGATAATCACAGGCTGGGAGGAGATCACAGCATCAGCCAATGAGCTGCTAAATCTGACAACTAGAAAGAAGCCTTGGAACTACATAGTTGAGCCCTCTTTTAAAAACCAGATCTAGAAAGTATTCAAGAAACACCCTTTGGTGAATACTTCCGAATGGAGATGAGACTGGAGGTAGCAAAGAGTACAGCTTACAGGTATTTCACCCATCTCAGCCAACCATGCTGCAAGAGTTTAGTCTCTGCTGGTAGCTTCTCCAGCCTACAGACACACTAAATTGCTTCCCACAGCTAGTTTAAGTCAGTTGCCCAAAGGCAAAGAGCATCGCCCCAATAACAAAAACATAAAAGGCCTTGGGATGCCAACGGCTGGCAGGTGCTAGCCTTTTGCTTATGCCAACCACAAATAAGATTCTTCATAAACTGGACTGGGCTGCACCTGCCACCACATGGAAAGGTGAGACTGGGAGGGCTCAGGCAGCATCCACAGCACACCTGGCCTTGGCTGAGCTCTGCACCTGTTTCCAGGCCACTCTACATTTTCCTTTCTCCTCTAAGCCCTTTGTTGGGCTTCTGTGCCCTGTCTAAGCACCTTTCAACAAGTTCTCGGCTCCCAGCTGCTATTTCTGGCTTGCGTCCAAGGCCAAGCTGGAGTGGGGGAAGTCCCTCTGGCTTCCTGCCAGAACCATATCCCAGCAGACCAGCCCTGGCCAATCGCATGCAGCTCCTGATTTACAGAGCAGCTGTGCCTTTCACTCTAGCGCCAGGACTGGGCCGGCACACACACGAAGGAGGAACCAGCACATGACACACTATGCCATCAATTCCTCTTGCCTCCGACATGGAGGGGTTATTGTGGCTTTACCACAGGAGGAAGTTCCGAATTATTACCAAAAAAAGCCTTTTGTTACAGACTTACTGTCAGGCTTGGAGAGAAGAGACGCTGTGTTAGAAATGGCAATACAGTACTGAATTTCAACATTAGCTGGCACTAAGACTTCTATCGACCGGGGCAAACAGAGAAAGCAGGATAAGCACAAGACAGCGTAAAGAACCACACTTGGAGGCTCCGGCAGAGACGGGGAGGTAGGGAGAACATCAGTGATCCAGTGATCAGCAGCACAGATCAAGTGTGTTATCTTCAGAGGCCCTAAGGAGCAGGAGTTCAGCGGGCCCTGCCTCTAACTGAGGGCAGAAGGCTACTGGCAAAAGGCAAACATGGGAAGATTCAGAAGCATATGAAGAAAGCACTGCCTGTTAGCTGGGGGATGTGGGACAAGTTATTTAACTTCTCTAGGCCCTCACTTTCTTATCTATAAAAAGAAAAGAATAAGACCTACTCAAAGGCTTAATAATATATGAATAACATCAAATTTAGTGCCAAAGACAACAACAGTAAAGGGTCAATGAATGAGAACATCCTTTCCTTTCCCTTAAAAGTGCTATTCAATAGAAGTTTCAGTTTGAACAATCTGAAGCACCATGTACATGACCACTTTTGAGACAGGGTCTCACTCAGTTGTCCGGGCTAGAGTGCAGTAGCATCATCATAGCTTACTGCACCTACAAAATTCTGAGCTTAAGCCATCCTCTTACCTCCATCTCCCAAGTAGCTGGGACTACAGGCACACACTAAAAGGCTGGTCTCAAACTCCTAGCAATCTTCCTACCTCAGCCACTCAAAATGCTGAGATTATAGGTATTAGCTACCACACCTGGCATGTTTTGTCTTTTTATACCACTCACCTGGCCAAAAACCCACTATAATCAGGAAATTCTCCCTATAGAAATCTGACTGCTCTTCAGGTACAAAATTGAAGCTGAAATCAGCCTTGAACAACAATTCTGCTAAGACATTGCTATTTTGTCCTTCTCTGTTTGCAGTCAGTACCCATCTATTCAAGATATAAGACAGACTCCTCTATGGAAACTTTTTTTTTTTTTTCTGAGACATCACAAGAAAGTATCCCTGGATATTCATTTATGCCATTCACCCTCTCCCCAGTCAATCTTAGAATAGTTCCAGAAATAGTTCATTTTCTGGGTGAACTGAGGACATCTATATTCTATTGAAGACTGAAGGATTAAGAGAAATATAAGACTTACTGCTCAAAAAACGGTTTTTAACCCATCGGTTTTGCTTCCGGGCATATTTCTTAGTTACTTGTTTTAGAGCCTCAATACCTGAAAGATACAGTAGATATAAAAACACCTCGTAAGCACTCTTTACCCTGCAGAGAAGCAGGCCCTCCCAGCCCAGCAGAAAAGAAAATTGGCCACAGCAGCCCAATGTTAGACATGGTGAATGAAAATTTTACTTCCGAGCTGACAGCTACTTCGTACTCTTTTAGCCTCAGCTCTTTCTCAGACCATACCAGCAGGGTACTCTGTCACCCAAGGATGTCCAAGACTAGGTTAGATGGAGGAATTCACACCTTTCTTTAGAAGCTGGTTACTAGTCTCTGGTGTGCATTTTCCCTCAGTGATCAGGTACTCGTGAAATTCCTTGAAGCCAATTGATTGGAAGATACCATGTTGATAGTCCTGGCTGGGAACAGGAGAGCATCAGCACATGAGCCATTGCTTCTGAAAGCTAGCAGGGGCCTTGAAGATGATCTAGGTGAGCCATTTTATTTCATAGATGAGGAAATTTAGGTTCTGAGCAGTTAATAACTCTCTGAAATTCTCCTCTTCCCTACCTACCAGCTCCTAGGTTATTTCCTTGGAATGTCTGGAAGATCAGAAAAATACAACTATCACAAGTACACCAAATATCCTTCCAACAAGTCTTGCCAATGCCAAGGACAAAGATCCAAAGCCTATTACATCTGTGGTCATTCAACTATAGGCAAGATACAGAGCGTAGGTCAGAGTAATAGCCAAATGCTCACCTGTTTTCCGAAATCTTCTTCTGATTATAGCGTCTATGAAAATTTCTTAGTTCTTCCAAGAGCCCAGCATTAAGCATGTTGTCCACCCTCTTATCCAAGCGCTCATCTAGAACTTGAAATAAATCAGCCCATCAAACCAGCAAGCATGTTGTAGATGCCTACTGTACACTAATAAGGTAAATGAACAGATTGCCACACCAATGAGAATCTGTCCAAATGGAAGAAAGGATTCAGATTCCAGATTGTATAACAACTCACATTACATTTACTCACACTTAAGATTCTGTGGCCTGCTAAACAAGAATGACAAGTGCAACAACAACAAACAAAAAAAAGCCAGACATTGCAGAGGGCACCTGTAGTCCCAGTAATAGAGGCAAGAGAGTCACTTAAGCCCAAGAATTTGAGGTTGCTATGAGTTGTGACACCACAACACTCCACCGAGGGTGACATTGTAAGACTCTGTCTCAAAAAAAAAAAAAAAAAAGTAGCTGAGGAGGACTGGGAGTGGTGGCTCAAGCCTGTAATCCTAGAACTCTGGGAGGCTGGGGCCAGTGGATTGCTTGAGCTTATGGGTTCGAGACCAGCCTGAGCAAGAGCAAGACCCCATCTCTACTAAAAAAAGAAAAAAATGAGGTAAGAGGATCACCTGAGCCCAAGTATTGGGGGTTGCTGTGAGCTATGATTCTACCCAGGATGACAGCTTTTGAGACTCTGCCCTCCCCCCTCAAAAAAGAAAGAAACTTTAATACAATGTCATTCTGAATATATTCTGAACTAATACATCAGACAAAGGAGCAAAGTTTGAGAAGTCATAATTATTCAGATAGGGTACTCAAATACAGCTTTATTGTGAGTCAGATACCATTATTTTATGTTGAACTATAGTAGTTTTTATTTATAAAAATTTCATTAAAAAATTTCGTTCTATACATATAAGCAGATTAATTTAACAAATTTTCACCATTTCAATTATGCTTTTCTACATCTCCACCAATGCTACTTCTCAGCCTACAACAGTTTCCTATCTTCCTAAAAAGTCGGTGTTTATTGAAGATCGACCATGTGTCAAACACATTCTGAGTACTTCTATTAATTCATCTAATCCTCAATGAACCTATGAGATATGTACTGTTATTATTATCTCTACTTTATAAGAGAATTTGGGCACACTTTCAACGCACATAGCTAGAGGATGGTAAAGCAAGAATTTGAAATCAAACAGTCTGCCTCAGAGCCTGTGCTCTCAATCACTACTCTAGACTGCCTGTCCACATAATCATCTCATCTCTCCAGACCTCGCTCATAGGTTACCATTGTAAACTGGTCCCTGATGCCCCCTGGAGAACATTCATCATCCCTTTTCTGTGGCCCCACAGCACTCTGAATTTATATCTCTAGCCTAGCATTTATCACAGTAGTATCTGCTTCCTCATCTGTCACCCCACTAGACTGGAGCTCTGTAAGAGGAGGTCTCTTATTCATCTCTGAAACCCAAGTACTATGCAGAATACTCAATGCTTCACTGAATGTTTGCTAGATGAAGAAGTTACTACCATCATAGGGTATTATTTTATTTTAGCAACAAAATGCCATCAGGCTAGCTAGCTAATCATCACAGAGACTCTCAGGCCTACTGCTTCTAGAATAATCAGTGATCCAGCCTCTAGCCAGCCCTGGGATCAGACCTCCTTCCACAAGAAGACTTCCTTCCCTTTTCTCCTTTGGACCTTCCTTGGGTGGCAGTCTCTTTCCCATTGCAACATACCCCACCACTCTCTTATCCTAGTGCTAGGGCTATCCTTCTTCCCTTTCCAGACAGACACTGAAGGGAATGGCACTGCACCTAAATTAACAAATAATGATAATGTTAATAAAATTCGTAGCTTATACTTGTTTAGTGCTTATTATGAGCCACTCATGGTTCTAAGTATTTCATATATAATAACTTATGATTCTAAGTTCTATCTCAAGATAGACTCAAATGGCTTTTACCTGTTTGGTCAGCATGAAGCCAAAGAATGCAAGGATTAGGGAACTTCAGTGGACCTCCAAGGGGACCACCACCTTCCTCTGCATGTTGACGGTGCAGAAATTCACTGTGAGAGATCCCAGTTTCTTCAAACACTTGTAAGCTCCTAAGTCATTTAAAAGGGGAAAGAAGGAACACAGGCATAAAAAACACTGGGAAATACTCATTCTCAAGTGAAACAAGGAGAAAGGCTGTTTATTGCAGCAATACTCATTCTCACTTTCACTGCATAAATCCCAGAAGACATGAAGGACTGGGGTTACTCTAATCCTACAGCTACTCAGAAAAGAGTCCGAAAGAAAACTTTAGGTAAAGTAAGAAATGATGCTATTTTTCTAAACATACAGCAATTTTCCTGAGATCAGTTTAATACATTCAGAAACAGGTTTCTTTTACACAAACAGAATGGTACTCACTCACTTTCAGGTAAGCATAAAAGAGCTTGCTTGGGACACTTTGTTACAAGCCAACAAGTCTGGTCTTGCTGGCATGCCTTTCCCACAGTACAAAAAGTATGTCGTATATCCAGCTCATCAGCTTTCTTTTAAATTATATCTAAAATTAATGAGGAATGCTTCTGGCTAATCCAGTATTCTACTGGCAGAAAGATCTCTGAAAAAGGAACTCACATACTCATTCTTGAGCCACCATCCACACCTGTCTGTATCTATTACTCTCTGCAGCACTAGGTCATTTAACCCCCAAATCCCTACTACACCACTCTGAGTGACTGCAACTTACCAGCTTGAAAATGACCTTACCCTTCTTGACCCAATTCTAACTTTCTGAAACTCTTAACACAAGAGTGAAGACCCCTTGTCTTTGAGTGTCACTGGTCACTCAAAGATCTATGAGAAAAAAATGTAATAAAAGATATCTCAATTATCTGGAGGTTGGAATACAGCCTCTAACCAAAAGAAAAATGAAGTCTTACAATCCTCTCTAAAGGAAAGAATCTAGATCTCTTGCTGGGAACCTCTTGACTCTAAGACAAAATTCTCCAATGTATTACTAGCTTAAAAGCAGCAAAATGAGCAGACAGAAAGAAAGAAATGGAGAGAGAGAATAAGACTAAGCTCTATAATCAGGTAATAAAACAACATAAAAATGAATGTTCATTATAATGTTCCCAAATTTTTTAAAAAATAGAAAAGCTTCTATTAAAATGTTTAAAATAAAATGTTTGGATCCTGGAAAGTATAAACTCCATTAATTTACAACATGCATCCTTAATATTGACTACAAGGAGGTGAAAAAGTTAGACATAATTTATACCTCCCCCAAAAGTCAACCCTACCTAAAAAAAAATCCTATTCCTTAACATTAAATTTCATTGGCAGGGGGCGGCACCTGTGGCTCAAAGGAGTAGGGTGCTGGCCGCATGTACTGGAGGTGGTGGGTCCAAACCTGGCCCCAGCCAAAAACTGAAAAAAAAAAAAATTTCATTGGCAGGGGGAACTAGGAAAAAATTTCTAAAAAGACTCCTGGGGACAAGTGCAGTGGCTCACACCTATAATCCCTTGGGAAGCCAAGGTGGAAAGATCCCTCAACCCCAGGAATTCAAGGTTACAGTGAGGCTACTCCTTTTTAGCCTAGATGATAAAGTGAGACATTGTCTTTTTATAAAAAGGCTTGTGGGGGACAACAATGAAAAAAGGATTAAAAAATACTGATCTAAAAAATCCATTGGAGTGGAATACTTTATAACCCCTATCAATACTAGCTCTTACTACATTTACTCTATATAACCATCCATACAGTAGATCCTTCATTGGATATTCTACTATACCAGAAGTGGTATCATTCCCAATACTGCAGAAAAACAAACCTAATACATGAGGCTGCAATTTCAAAACAACCTAAGAAAACATGACCGTATGAGATCATTCACCAACTTTCTTCCCAATAAGAAAGTCTCCATGTGCAAAGGTGAAGTGATCTACAAGACAGGTTATAAAATCTACCTCCCACTGGGAAAGCTGCTGGGGCAGAACTCAGCATTGCAAAATCAATTATGAAACTCAAATCACAATGTAAACGGACTGCATGCCAGAAAAAATTTATATGAAAACTGTTATACAAGCAAAGATCAAATAGAAAATGAAGCAAGATCACATAGGCCCTAGGGGAAAATCACATTGTACTATGCATTTAAAAGGTAATAACAAAGTAGGGTGCAACTATTTATTGAGGGAGTTGAACTGAGGTAATAACTCAGAGCCTCCCAACCTGCTGAGCTAGAACAACCCATCAGTCTCCACTAACTCCTACTACCAAGCCTCTCTCATCACCTAGGCAGACTGAAGAACTGTCTGGCCCCTAACTCTAAAGTAGTTCAGGGTCAGTGGGCCAGCTTTCTTACCTGGCCACTTTGCGCTTGTCATGTGGGTGCAGCTTGGCGGCCCTTTCTGGGTCCACCTGGCTAAGGCGTTTGTGGAGTGCGTGGCCATCCTCCTTTTCAAGTTCTGCTTTCCGGTCAGCTGCTTTCCCAGTGCTCATGTCCTGGGGCAATTAAATGAAGGTTTTAGCAGTACAGTTAATTCACCAATTCAACAAACACTGAGACAGTGTATATGCCAGGCACAGTGCTAAGGGTTAGGAATATGAAATATAGATGAATCAGAAACTCTTACGAGACAGATCATAAACAAAAAATTCCAAAATGCTATGCTAAGTGCTGAGAGACCACAGCAAACAAAGAGGAAGGAGGACTTACTGCACTGGGAAGTACTCAGCTGCCCTGCTTCCTTGCCAGAAGTACAAACAGGTCCCACAGCTAGTACATCTAATTTAACATACCGAGAGCTCCAGGGCTTTAAGCAAAGGCGACCAAAAAGTAGACCAGACTGCTGGTATATTAGTTTGCAAAGTCTTCCCCAATGTTATAGCATCTCCACAAGTAGTATGACTGTTGGACATTTCCCTGACATATACATAGTGCTGTCAGCTAGAAAAGGCTAAATCAGATTAATGTACTGTTAATTTATGTGGAGATGCTAATTAATCCACACAGGAGCATTTTTCCCACACACAGCCCCTGCCCTTAGGCCAGCCTGGAGGAGTACACTTCACATATGGAGGTAGCATTTGCTTCAGAATATTAAGTAGGAAAATTACAGTTGCTGAGTATAAGAAACAGGCAACAGGCAACCTTCCTCCCACTAAAATTAGACAACAAAAAAGAGGAACCCATTTCTCAGTGAATCACAAGTGTACTAAACCTACCTTGGTATTGACAAGAACTTTCCACAGCAGAGACTCAATGTAATAATTGGTTCCTCCCACGACAATAGGAATTTTGTCTCGGGCAAATATATCTTCAATGTGAACATTAAGAAAGGTATCATCATATGTAGTATCAAGAAGAGAATCCTGACTCACTTGGGAAGAGTATTAGCAAGAAAACACATTCATCTCCAAAGCAGAAGAGAAAAAGCAGAAACCAGAATGAATTGACACCACCTTCAATGTTTCCAGTAACTTTTCAGAATCATTTCAAATCAGTTCTGGAGAGATTTACATTAACTAGAGACAAATCCTGGATGGTAATGCTTTCCAGTTCTAGAACTTTCTAGGTCTTGCTGCTAAAAGTTAAACTTCTATTGGTATTCCAAATAAGTTTAACAAGCGCCAGGCACAGTGGCTCATGCCTATAATCCTAGCTCTCTGGAGGCAGAGGCGGGTAGATTGCTTGAGCTCAACAAAGCAAGATCCCCATCTCTACTAAAAACAGAAAAACTGAGGCAAGAGGATCACTTGAGCCCAAGAGTTGGAGATTGCTGTAAGCTATGACGCCATGGCACTCTACACCAGGGGACCAGCTTGAGATTCTGTCTCAAAAAGAAAAGAAAAAAAAAGTTTAACAAGCACAACTCTTAGGACTCTCGTAGAATCAAGTGTTGGCTGCTCAGGAAGCCACCATCCATCATGTGACTTTGCCTTAGATGACAAAACATAAGCTAGCTTCTCTACTGTTCTTAGACTCAATCAGTCTCTACCATTACATGGTAGAAGTGTACATTTTTGCTACTTGAGACTTCACGGTTCTGAACACAAACAAATTTCAATTACCAGGTCTGAGCTCAAGTTCAGCCTGAGCTCCAATGTTCTCACCTATAAAATCCCCAACAGTTCTTATGAGCATTAAATGTGACAAAACATAGAAATCCCCTACCATGATGCCTGAAAACAGTAAGCACTTGATTTATGATACTTTAGCCACTACTGTTTTCATATCTCTATTACGCTGAATTTTTCTCTTTTAAATCTCTGTTGAAGAGGGCGGTACCTGTGGTTCACTGAGTAGGGTGCCAGCCCTATATACTGACGGTGGTGGGTTCAAACCCGGCCCTGGCCAAACTGCAACAAAAAAATAGCCGGGTGTTGTGGTGGGCACTGTAGTTCTAACTACTCGGGAGGCTGAGGCAAGAGAATCACCTAAGCCCAAGAGCTGCAGATTGCTGTGAGCTGTGATACCACGGCACTCTACCATGGGCAACAAAGTGAGACTCTGTCTCTTAAAAAAAAAAGTCTCTGTTGAACAAGATAATTATCTGCTTTATGAAGGGCTATGTTTCTGAGGAAAACTGATTAAAAAGAAAACTTTCAATACCCAGAAAAAGAATCATTTACACTTTCTTCCTCTTGACAGCCAATCTATGGGCATACAGACGGATGACCTCTTTTCTATCAAAAGCCCACTAATCTGGCCTGGATGAGGTTGCTCACATCTGTAATTCTAGTATTTAGGAAGGCCAATGCTGCAGGATTCCTTGAGCTTCCAAGTTTAAGCACAGACTGAGCAAGAGCAAGGCCATCTCTACTAAAAATTAAAAAATGAGCCCAGCACCATGATAGGCACATGTATTCCAAGCTACTTGGGAGGCTGAACTAGGAGGACTGCTTGAGCCCAAAAATTTGAGGTTGCTGTGAGCTAGGCTAAAGCCACACTACTCTGGCCTGGGCAACAGAGACTCTATCTCTGAAAAAAAAATAAACCCACTAATCTATTCAGCCCATTTTCTATCAGAACCACCCCTTAAGGGGTATGGAAGAGGTAAGAAGAAATATTACCAATCAAGGATCATAAAGAGGCTCGGCACCTATAGCTCAAGCCGCTGAGGTGCCAGCCACATACACCAGAGCTGGCAGGTTCAAATCTAGTCCAGGCCTGCCAAGTAATGACAACTGTAACCAAAAAAAATAGCCAGGTGTTATGGTGGGCACCTTGTAGTCCCAGCTACTTGGGAGGCTGAGGCAAGAGAATCACTTAAGCCCAGCAGTTCGAGGTTGCTGTGAGCTGTGATGTCACAGCACTCTATCCAGGGCAATAGCTTGAGGCTCTGACTCAAAAATAAATAAATAAATAAAAAGCAAAAATAAATAGTATAAGGAGCACACAATTGTACTGTGTAATTACATATAGATTTCACATCCCTTATCCAAAATGCTTGTGACCAAGAAAGTGTTTCAGGCGCAGCACCTGTGGCTCAAGCAGCTAAGACACCAGCCACATACACCTAAGGTAGCGGGTTCGAATCCAGCCCGGGCCCACCAAACAACAATAATGGCTGCAACCAAAAAATAGCCGGGCATAGTGGCATGCACCTGTGGTCCTAGCTACTTGGGAGGCTGAGGCAGTAGACTCACTTGAGCCCAGGAGTTGGAGGTTGCTGTGAGCTGCGATGCCACAGCACTCTATCCAGGGGGACAGCTTGAGGCTCTGTCTCAAAAAAAAAAAAAAAAAAAGAGAAAGTGTTTCAAATTTCAATTTTTTTTTGGATTTTGAAATACCTGCATTATACTTGCTGTTTGAACACCTCAAATCTGAAAATCTGAAATGCTTTAAGCATCATGCTGGGACTCGAAATGGTTAAGATTTTGGAGGATTTCAGACTTTCAAACTTGAGATGCTCAACATACAAAGTGATTTCAAAAAGGGAAAGTGAGCAAGGAAATAAAAAGGAGAAGGGGGCTTAGCACCTATGGCTCAAGTGGCTAAGGCACCAGCAACATACACCTAAACTGGCAGGTTCGAATCCAGCCTGGGCCCGCCAAACAACAATGATGGCTGCAACAAAAGACCCACTAGCTGGGTCTTGTAGCAGGCACCTGTAGTCTCAGCTACTTGGGAGGCTGAGGCAAGAGAATCGCTTAAGCCCAGGAATTGGAGGTTGCTGTGAGCTGTGATGCCATGGCACTCTACCCAGGGTGACAGCTTGAGGCTCTGTCTCAAAAAAAAAAAGGAGAAGGGGAAAATAGTAAGATACCAAAATAGGAGAGAAGGTGGAAAAGGCGAAGGGGAGATGGGATTGTAGATATTTCATGGGAAAAGGTCTGTCTGCCTAAGTCATGAAATGACTGTGATGCTGCGCAAAGCTCTTCTCTGGGGGCCTCAGTATACAGAACCTTCACCTGTCAAATCAAGAAGGTTAATTATATAATTCTTGAGGCACTTATAGTCTGATATTCTGATTCTAGGCTCTTACTAAAATTCACAAATCTCCAACTTGCAGCCTTCTGATTTCAAGATTGTTCTTTTCTGAGCACCAAAGTAGGCAAGAATAGCTTCATCTTTTTTTTTTTTTTTTTGAGACAGAGCCTCAAGCTGTCTCCCTGGGTAGAGTGCTGTGGCATCACAGCTCACAGCAACCTCCAACTCCTGAGCTCAAGCATCTCCTGACTCAGCCTCCCAAGTAGCTGGGACCATAGGTCCCCGCCACAAGGCCTGCTATTTTTTGGTTGCAACCATCGTCGTTGTTTGGTGGGCCCAGGCTGGATTCGAACCCGCCACCTTAGGTGTATGTGGTTGGCGCCTTAGCCACTTGAGCCACAGGTACTGAGCTGAAAAGCTTCATCTTATTCTGCTGGACATTTTTGTTTTGTTTAGCAGGCCCAGGCCAGGTTAGAACCCATCAGCCCTGCTGTATGGGACTGGTGCTCTAACCATTTAGTTATAGGTCCCCAGCCACTGTTGCGCCCATTTTAACAAAAGATTTTTTCTGTAAAATTTGAATAGAGTCAAAAGGCCACAGAGAAGGACAGAGAAGACCATATGTAGTCTTAAGGCCGCAGGCTCCCCACCTCTGTCAGCCTTTAAGGAATCTGATTAAGTCATCCCCTAGTGTTGTCCTTTGAAAATCATAATTAACTCTCCATTTCACATCAGTTCTTTTTTTTTTTTTTTTTGAGACAGAGTCTCACTTTGTTGCTCTTGGTAGAGTGCCATGGCGTCACAGCTCACAGCAACCTCAAACTCTTGGGCTTAAGCAATTCTCTTACATCAGCCTCCCGAGAAGGTGGGGCTACAAGTGCCCACCACAACACCTGGCTATTTTTTTTTAGAGATGGGGGTCTCACTCTGGCTTAGGCTGGTCTAGAACCTGTGAGCTCAGGTAATCCACCCACCTCAGCCTCCCAGAGTGCTAGGATTACAGGCATGAGCGACCACGCCCGCCTGGTCCCTATCAGTTCTTTCTGAACTATCTCACAGCAACCAACCTACATTTGGTGATATGTCTTAGTTTGCCAAGTGCTTTGATATACATTATCTCATCAGACACAACAGCCTTGTGAAGTAGGTAGGGTAGGAATTATTCCCTGCCATGTGCTACGCAAAAAATATTATCTCATTATTTTGATCGGCATGTCCCAGATTTACAGCAAACATAATTCTTTTTCATAATTATCACTATTTATAGTTCTTCTTTTGTGAATTACTGCTTGTGCTTTTTTAGTTAACTTTTTTTGTATCTTTTTGTATTGATTCATAAGAGTTCTTCATATATTAAGAATACTAACCCTGTGACTTTTCTATGTTACAAATATTTTCCCCCAGGTTTGGAGTCTGCTTTCAAATTTTGTTTAGAGTGAGCTGTTTTCCTTATTTCCACACATACAAAAGGACATATGTAGCACGTGTAAATCATGAATTTTTTTTTGAGACAGAGTCTTCCCTTGTCACCCTGAGTAGAGTGCTGTGTCATCACAGCTCACAGCAACCTCCCACTCTTGGCCTTAAGCGAGTCTCTTGCCTTAGAATCCCAAGTAGCTGGGACTACAGGCGTCTGCTACAATGCCCAGCTATTTTTTGTTGCAATTCTCATTGTTGTTTTAGCCAGCCAGGGCTGGGTTCAAACCTGCCACCCTCAGTATATGGGGCCGGCGGCCTACCCACTAAGCCACAGGCACTGCCCGTAAATCATGAATGTTAATAATAAAACACAAACCAAATGTAAGAAATGTAGTATTACCAATTCCTTTGAAGCCTTCTTTCTGTGTATTTATCCCAAGCCCTACATCCTGTCCCAAAGGGACTGTATTGCTTTGGTTTTTTGGTTTGTCTTTCACCAAGCCCTTTTCTTTATCTTATTACTGATATGTATGTATCCCTAAACAATATATTAGTTTGTTCTGCTTACTTTTTTAACTTTTATAATAACATAATGACATGAACATATATGGATCCTTCTGTAATTTCCCACACTTTATAGTTTCTGGAGATTATTCCACATTGATTAATGCATGTGGCTGCAATTTATTCATTTTTACTGTTGAAAGTACTTATGTGAAAAAGGCAAATATTATACATTCTCCTGTAGTAACTGGGAATTTGGGAGCTTAAATTTTTTGCTATTAAGTCCAATGCTATAGTGAGTAAATTCTACCACACATATCTCCTGAAAGACCTATGGCAACAGTTTCTCTATAGTACATACCTAGGAGTTCTGGTTAAAAGTTATTATCAACAATACCCTAAAATGAGACTCCCACATTTTTTTAGGGTCTCATTAAAAAAATGTATATTGGCTCAGCACCCATTGCTCAGTGGGTAGGGCGTTAGCCACATACACCAAGACAGGTGTATGTGGCTTCGAACCCGGCCTGGGCCTGCTAAACAACAATGATAACTGCAACAACAACAAAAAATAGCGGGGCACTGTGGTGGGTACCTGTTGTACTTCATTATTTCTCCAATGTTTTGAAATACCACCTTGATCATAATCTAAATACAATTTGAATTCATATCTGTGTTTTCTATTCTGTGCCATAAATGTATCTAGTATTAAATAAACTCCATGTAGTTATAGTTATTACAACTTTTCAATATTTCGTTTTTGAGAAATAGTCTGACTCTGTGCCCTGGGTAGAATGCTGTGGCATCACAGCTCACAGCAACCTTAAACTCTTGGGATCAAACGATCCTCTTGCCTTAGCCTCCTGAGTAGCTAGAATTACAAGTACCTACCACAACGCCCACCCAGTTTTACTATTTTTAGTAAGGACAGGGTCTCACTTTTGCTCAGGCTGGTCTTGAGCTCCTGAGCTCAAGCAATCCACCTGCCTCAGCCTCCTAGAGTGCTATGATTATAGGCATGAGCCACCATGCCTGGCCTGACTTTTCAAGATTTTTAATAGATGGCAGTCCAAAAATTAAAGGCAGCTTGGATATTAAAATACTGCTCATATAAGGGCATTCACCCTATGTTACTCTTTTTTTTTTTTTTTGTAGAGACAGAGTCTCACTTTATTGCCCTGGGTAGAGTGCCATGGTGTCACATAGCTCACAGCAACCTCCAACTCCTGGGCTTAGGCGATTCTCTTGCCTCAGCCTCCTGAGTAGCTGGGACTACAGATGCCCACCACAACACCAGTTATTTTTTTGTTGCAGTTTGGCCAGGGCTGGGTTTGAACCCACTACCCTCGGTATATGGGGCTGGCGCCCTACTCACTGAGACACAGGTGCTGCCCCCTGTTACTCTTTTTCCAAAAATTTCTTAGTGTTACCCAGAACTACTTTTTCTAATCCTTCCTCACCCAATAATACCTTTGAAATTTTAACTGTAACTCCAATAAATTTTAAATTAACTTTTATCCCATTTAAAGGGCAGGAAACTGAAGCTCAGTAGGATTAAGTAAATGGTTTACCCAATAAAATTCACATGATCAGAAGAGACAGTTCTAGAACTAGAACACATATGTTCAGACTCTTAAATCAATGTTTTCATCACTATAACAGTGCTTCTCAAATTTTTATGACTATACATCACCTGAGACTCATGTTACAATGCAGATTCTAATTTAGTAGGTCTGGAATAGGGCCCAAGATTCAGCATTTCTAAGTTCCCAGGGGATGCTGATGCTGCAGTACAAGAATCTGAGTTACTCCTTGTTTAGTATAATGGGGAGTAATAAAGAAAAGAATATGGGTTCAGCGCCTGTGGCTCAAGTGGCTAAGGCACCAGCCACATACACCTAAGGTGGTGGGTTCCAATCCAGCCCAGGCCCACCAAAAACAACAATAACAGCTGCAACCAAAAAATAGCCAGCTACTTGGGAGGCTGAGGCAGGAGACTCGCTTGAGCCCAGGAGTTGGAGGTTGCTGTGAGCTGTGATGCCACAGCACTCCACCCAGGGGGGAAAGCTTGAGGCTCTGTCTCAAAAAAAAAAAAAGAAAGAAAAGAAAAGAAAAGAATTTGAGTTGCAAGAGCACTATATCTTTTAATCCAGTCATCCTCAAACTGCGGCCCACCTAGGACATTTATCCAGCCTGCCGGGTATTTTTGCCGCTGCTGCCTGTCCTGCTTAGCAGCTGATTCATCTCAGGGCCGCAGTCCAGCCCTCCAACGGTCTGAGGGACAGTGAACTGGCACGCTGTTTAAAAAGTTTGAGGACCCCTGTTTTAATCCATAGTCTAATGAGACTGCTACCTATTGGTAGTTAGGTCTTGAGTACTCTTACTTAAAAGAATTGCCGGCTCGGCGCCTATAGCTCAACCGGCTAAGGCGCCAGCCACGTACACCTAAGGTGGCGGGTTCAAATCCCCAGCCCAGACCCGCCAAACAACAATGACGGCTTCAACCAAAAAAATAGCCGGGCGTTGTGGCGGGCGCCTGTGGTCCCAGCTACTTGGGAGGCAGAGGCAAGAGACTCGCTTGAGCCCAGGAGATGGAGGTTGCTGTGAGCTG
>CAUYTI010065029.1:0-25297 GCA_963575145.1 Galago senegalensis
GTGTGGGGGGTGGTCGGGGGGTGGCGGCGCGCTGCCGCTCCGGCTCCCCTGCCCCGCCCGCGTCGCGCGGGGGGGGGGGGGGGGGGGGGGGGGGGGGGGGGGGGGGGGGGGGGGGGGGGGCGCCGCCCCGACGGCGGCGGCTGCCGGGGGCTCCCGGGCCAGGCCGGGGCGCGCGGGAGCCCCGGGCCGGCTCGCCGGGCCCTCCCCGGCCGCCGGCGCCCGCCCCCCCCCCGCCCCCCGCCCCCCGGCGGGGGCCGCCCCGCCACCCACCACGACGACGACGACAACAGGTGGCTCCATGGCCAGGCAGGGGCGCTCCTGAGCCCCTTGCAAGCTCGCCGGGCCCTCCACTGCCTACTCTGTGGCAGGATCAGGAGATAACAGACAGAAGCTCCCTTTCCCTCCCTTGGAAAGGAAACTGCCACAGCAAGGGCCGACGTGCAAATGACTGACCATGCGTTATTCCCGACACCCTTCCTTTAGAAAGAAATCCTAAATCCTAATCCTTAACATTAAACTCTTAACCCATCAGTTTTTCTCCCAGGTCACACAGGAACAGGCAGCACCAGAAGTTTTCTGGCCATGGTTACTGTTGATTCGAGAGACATTAGGGTCCCTCAGTACATCCCAGTGTCCAGACCTGGCTTGGGGACACTCACCAAAAACCGTCCTGGCTGGGACAGATTCCCGGTTCAGCCAAAAGGACACCTGTGATAGGATGACGGTCATGATGCAGGGAAGATAGGTCTGGATGACAAAGTAGCCAATCTTCCTTTTCAGGTGGAAATGAGCCGTCATGATCGTGTATTCACCTGCAAATGAGAAGGTGACACTCTCAGTAACCTGCAGAGCCCGCCCAGGTGGCAGCAGCTGGCTCTGAGCAGCTTATCCGGAGTCTCCTTTCACTCCCGCTCAGATCCAGCAAGTATTTATTTGGATTATTTGGGCTAAGGAGAGGATGGGGAGATGCGTGCATTCCTTAAGGGTCATTTGATAACTAAATCTCCGGCCCTGCTCTCTGACGAGCCTTTGCAGGCAGATGCTGTTCCTGGGAAAATCAGATTCAACTGTTTCACTAATCCCAGGCCACAATCTGTGCCTCTCGCTCACCCGCCCCGTTGCTGGCCACTGCAATCAGGATTTCAGGATTTAGCCCTGCTGTGGGTGGGCAGGTTCCCCTTTAGTCCCCAGTCTGGGAGGCTCCAGGAAGGGGGTGACCACACTCTGGAAGGCATCAGGCTCCCTGCTGGCCCCAAGGTGCCTGGAGGGTCAGCACCAGCAGCTCAGGGGCTCCCGTCCGGGCAGCTCATCACTCTGCCACCTCCACAGACAGGTGCCGCCTGCTCTCTGAAATCGGGGGCACTTCTTCCACGATGCCCCAGTGCCTTCTCTGGATTTGCCTGGCCGTGTGGGAGGCGAGAGGGGACCTCCCGTTCTTTGCTGAGAATGATGCCGTCCTGATGGTTAACTGGTAAGTAGCTGTCACCGAGGGTCAGAGGGGGAGTGTGGCCTGCTCACCAGTCGCCCGGCCACTTGGATTTGCATTCCTCTGGGGAGATGGGAAGGGTGTGGGGGGGAAGTGGAGGCAGAGCTGGACAGATCTGCAGGGAGGAGATGGTGGGGCCTGGGATCCGGGCTGCACTGTAAACACAGGGAGGACGGGCTTCTGGGTGCCACTAAAGCTGGCCCCAGAGGGAGGCTGACCTGCTAGGGGAGTGCTCTGGAGCTGGTGACACAGACGCAGTGCCTACTGTCGGGCTGGGAGCCATAGTGTGGCCGGGCCAGCTGTGATGCTTCCCTGAGCTACATCTTATGTCAGGCAAAGGAGCAGTAAAAATGACACATTCCTTACAGAAAAGCAGGGAGTTCCTTACAGAAAAGCAGGAAGTTCCCAGCCAGCAGCGGCAGGGCGCCCCTTCCCATGCCAGGGCAATGAGGGCAGCTAGGGGCAGTGCCAGTTCCCACAGGGAGATAGATACAGGGACAAGAGAAGGACAGGGGAGAAGTCTGGCGGCAAGGACTGGACCTTTACCGATGGGGTCATGCCTCCCCTAACACGGGAAGGAGTGAAGGGCCCTTCTGTTTCTTCACAGTGGATTTGAAGTCAGGTGCCTGATTCTTGTGGGGTGATTCTTTGCATTTTGTTTTATTTCTGAGCTAGGGATAGCAACATCTTAATATTTTTTTTAAAAGACTTTCTTTTTAGAATGCAAAGTGAAACCCCACTTACAAACTTCTAAAGGGCTGTGTGAAACAACTCCAAACTGCGGCACCTCCACTAGCTCACTGTCTAGGGGTGTCCAGCTTGCATGTGGATTTTGTGAGGACTGTTTTGGCTTATCTGTGGTGCTGGATAACACGAAAAGCATGCAGGGACTTTTTTTTTTTGCTACTCAGCTTTCATTAGTATTTGTGGAAGCACACAGAGTAAGAATCAGATGGAGTCTGTCAGGCCAGAGCAGACATGCCCAGCTGGTCTGGTCAGTCAGGTCCTGCCTGCCCTTCACTGCCCTTCACTGCCCTTCCCGCCATTTTGTAAATTTGGCTCCTACCGTAAAGACGCCTATCTTGAGCAGTTTAAGTGGACTGATTTAGGAGATCAACTTTTGAATTGGAATGTTATTTTGGATAACGAGTTATGCTGATTATTGTTTATTATGGGTCATGGGTTTGACCGATTACTGTTTAAGGTAAGAGTTAACATGGTCTTCACTTTGCACTCAAATGTATTAAACTGTAAAGTTAGAGATGGATGATCAGAACAGTCTTGGGGAGGCGACGCTCCCTGTTCTCCCAGTATCCTGGCCTTCTGACAAAGTTTGGTGGGTCTATTCCCGTCTCTGCGTATTGGCTGACCGGGACAGGTGGCTGGACCCTCCTTGTCTGGTAACATTTGTGTATTTGTGTGGCCCAAGACAACGCTTATGCTTCTAATGTGCAGTAGGAAGAAAGGTTGGACACACTCGTGTCTATCCCAAACTTCCTCCAGGTCACTTTTCACTCATTCCTGCAAAATCAGACTGTTTCCTCGGCCCCTTCCCTTGAGTGTGGTATCCAAGCGTGCTGCCATCCTGCCAGGCTCAAAGGTCCCCGGGATGCCTGGGGAGAGGCGATGTGGGTACAGTGCTGCCTGGTGGTGCCAACCAGGGGGTGCCTGAGGATGTCCTCTGAAGCTTAGAGCTTGTTCTGTGACCCAGGCTCCCTCCTCTCAGGTTTTCTTCCTCCGCTAGGGAGACTCTCTGGAGCCCTGAAGTCCCCACCACCACCAAGCTCAGTTCCACCTGGTGACCTAGACCACGAAGGCTGGGCCTGTGACAGCCCAGAACCCCTGGACCTGCGGTCTCCACAGGCGCAAGGCCTGCTCCTCAGCATTCCCACCCACTTGGTATCAGAGCAGGATGGGCCAGGCGGGTGCCCAGATTCCCGTGTGCCAGACCCTGGCAGGGAGAGGGTCTGCTTCTGCCTGGCTTCCCCCAAGCTCTCTCTGTGCATCCTGGTCGGACTTTTCCACATTCATCCCCAGGGAAATCGCCATGCTGTTCGAAGCTGGAGGTGGGGCATTTGCTGGAAGGTGTCTACCCTTCCTGCAGAGAATGGCTGCGTGTCCGGTGCTGGGGCAGGAGAGTGTTATTTATATAAGCAGGTCCACGTGGCCTCTGGACAGGGCCGGCTCACACGGGAGCAAATGTCCCGCAGATTAATTCCTGGAATCACCCTTAATGCTGGCAGCAGCCACAGCTGGTGCCTCTGTGAGCCGCTGAGGGGAGGGGCTGGCAGGCAAGAAGGCTGAGGACTCACAAGGAAACACAGCTGGCCAGCAGGGCTCTGAGGCTGACGCCCCTCCCACTTGTGCTTGTGCCTCCTCCCACCTGTCCCGGCGCCCCTCCCACCTGTGCCAGCGCCCCGCCCACCTGTGCCGGCACCCCTCCCACCTGTGCCGGCGCCCCTCCCACCTGTGCTGGCGCCCCGCCCACCTGTGCTGGTGCTGATGTTCTCCGTGCCCACTGTCTGCCCCATCAGGTGGTACTGGTTCAGTCTGGAGCCGTCTTCTGCCACCACCACTGACTTGGTGGAGCCGTTGGTCCAGACATAAACGACTTCAGAATTGGGGTACGCATCTGTGTGAGGAGGGGCAGAAAGTGAATAAGCATGGGCTGGCTCCCAGCCTGGAAAATACAAAGACGCTTATTAAAGGAGCAAGAAAGAGTGTGAGAAAGTTTGGAGAGTCAAAGTTACGTGGCCTGACCAGCAGGTGGGTGTTGGTTTGGACCAGCGCAGAGGCTGTGGGCGCTCAGAGCTCCCTGGTGTTCCTGTCAGAGTGCGTGGCACGCCAGGGAGCCGGGCTCTGAGTGCCTGGGTCCTCTCCAGCTTTGTGACTATGGAAAGTCACTTATTCTCTGTGCCTCGGTCCCTTTATCTGTAGAATGGGATGGTAACAGCACCAACTTCTGAGGACTCTGGCTATGACGTCTGGGCTTGGAGCACCCGACGGAGTTTGCTGCCCAGGACCTTCCATTTGCAACGGCGCCTTGATGCCCACACGGTCCTGGGAGGGAGAGTGTGGCTCCCCCAGTGCCATGCCCTGAGTATAAGGTTATGTGGGAAAAGACACTTGGATGTAAGATTATGGACTTTAACATCAGAGAATTATTTGGGGTTATCCCAGTGGGCACAAACCTAATCACTTGAACCGTAAAAATAGAGAACTTTCACTAGCTGGGGCCAGAGAGACTGGACACAGGAGAGAGGGCACTGCTGGCTAGAAGATAGGGCCCCAAGGGGGCCATTAGGCAAGGTGTGTGGGCAGCCTCGGGACACTAAGAATGACCCCCAGGTGACAGCCAGCAAGGAATCAAAGACCTCCACCCCACACCACAGGGAACTGAATTCTGCCAAGGACCTAAGGCCTAGAAGGAGACTTCCCCCACCCCCAGCCTCCACAGACCTGCATAGGCCCTACCAAGGCTGAGAGTCTGGCCTGCAGGGGAATAACTTCCCACTAATGCCCAGCCCGCTGGATTGACAGCCTCCAAAACTGTCCCATGACAGATGTGTCATTTTAAACTGCTGGGTTTGTGACATTTGTCACGGCAGCAGGAGAAAGTCAGAGCAGGCATTTCTGTGTTTAAGTTTGCAATGCTGTTTGCCCCACTGTGACCAGGCTGTCCCCACGCAGGGCCACCTGCTCTGCCAGGGAGTGTCCGTGAGGAACCAGCTTTCTCCTCCCCTGGCCTGCGTCCCGCGTCCACTCGCTGTCCCTGTTTCAACCTGAGCTGCTGTCACTACACAGACTCCAGAGGGGAACTGAGAGCCAGAGGGTGAGGCTCCCCCTTTTCTTTTTCAGGGGGTCCTGGATGTTCTTGGCCCTTTGTTCATCATATACATGTTAGAATCAGCTTGTCAGGCTTCACTAAGTAAAAACTCCTTATGAAATTTGTACCGGCCATTCCTGGGTTATGAACCAAATAGGCTCTGTTAGTTTGTTCTTAAGTTGAATTCATATGTAAGTTGAAACAGGTACATTCCCTGTAATCACCTCTGTTGCTAAGTGTGAGTCATATAGTCAGACAGATGTTTGTGTGGGACCCACTGTAATAGCACCTGTCTATAAGGACCAGCTACACCTAAGTCAGATGTTTGTAACTCAGGGACTGCCTGTGTTGAAATGGAATTGGATCTATAGATTACGGGCTGGACAGCATCCTGCTACCGAGCCTTTCTCATCACAGACCTGGGGTGTCCCCACTCCTGTTTAGGTCTCCCATACTGAGGCACCTTTCAAGAGAGCTGGGTAATTTCTGTGTAAAACCTCATGTCTTCAGCTGGATGCCCCCATGTGTGATGCTCAACACTCTGGTAACAAGCGCACCTGTCCTCCTGCCCCAGGTGGTGTTGGGGGAGGGCCCAGTGAAAGGCTGCTGGGCCAGGATCGGGGGCACGATCTGGACAATGGTCGGCACATGGGCAAGACACTTGATTGTGCCCTGGAGGGCAGTGGTGTCCCCCCAAAGACACTGAACAAAATCAGTGTAGTCCTGGGGGCAGTGGTGTCCTCCCAAAGACACTGAACAAAGTCAGTGTGGTCCTGGGGGCAGTGGTGGCCTCCCATGGGCCGCAGCTGGCTAGGGCTCTGAGTGGCAGTGTGGTCCTAGGGGCAGTGGTGGCCTCCCGTGGGCCATGGCTGGCTAGGGCTCTGAGTGGGATTCTGCTCAAGGTGTGCTCTGTTCCTAATTAGCGTGACCTTTGCCATATTGTTTTAGGTGGTACAGAGGTGGTTTTCACAGGACTGCGCTGGAGTCCTCTGATGATAAGTGTGCTCTCGGCATTTCCCTCTCTGGGAGCTCTGCAGCTTGGGTGGTGAGGGTGTGGCAGCCAGGCAGCCCTGGCAAGGGGCAAAGTGTCTCTTTGCAGGCACCAGGCACCGCTGGGCACTTCCTGCAGCTCTGTGGGCTCCTTAAGATGTCGACAAACACTGTGGAATCCTGAAGGGGGAAGGGCCAGGCTCTCAGACGTGGGTTTGAGCAGAGTGGCCACACTGGGGCTGGCCAGGCTGTGAGATTGCTACACACAGGAGAGTGAGGAGGTGGTGTCCTCGGTGGGCTCAAGCCCCTGCTTCCTGCTGGCCTTGCCCTAGCTCAGGGAGGTCTGCTGCGGTCATCCTAAACACCTGTTCTCTGTTTTCTGCCCAGCTCATCTGCCTCATCAGGGAAATCTGCCCTGGGCAGCAGGCCTCCCACAGTGGCCACAGTCATAGGGAGGAGGGGTGGACGTGTCCCCAACCCACAGGGGAACTGGGAGTCTGACCCCTGGCCCACAGGAGTCAGTGGGTCCCCTGGCCCCTTGTAAGATGTGAGCAGGCTGGGAAGTTCACATGGAGCCCAAAGCTGGGGCAGCAGGCCCTGGTGACCTGGAGTCAGGGTGCATCTTGGAAGGCAGATGTTGGCCCAAAGAGAAAGCAGCCGGGAGTGGCTGGCTGCCTCCCTCCAGAGCTGGCTGCTCAATGGCAAATGTGCTCCAGGAAGAAGGGGAAGTTGCAGGAGAGCGAATGAGCCACAGGGGAGGGGGGAGCCTTTAGGACCCAGGCTGCTCTGGGAGGTGTCTGGGGTGTGACACCTCTGTGAGACAGCAGGGAGGCAGAGTCGGTACAGGAGGATACGGACAGTAGCCACTAGCCTGTGGGGCACAGACCCCACCCGTCTGCCCATCCCCTTGCAAGGGGCTTGAGGATGGCAGACAGTCACCAACGGGGCCTCTCCTGAGCTCTGAGACTGTGCTGCCAGCTCTGCTACTGACCACCTTGCTGGACATGCGTTCCCCACGCTGCTTTCTCAATTGTTGGGCGATGGGGGTTGGATGAAAATACCTACCTCACAGTAAGGCTCTGATAAAATAATAATTGTAAGTAGACAAAAGCTACTTAAAATCACGGAGTCCCTAGGATGATGCATCATCTTAATTCACACCACCTTGATTCTAGAACTGCTAGTGACATTAAATGGCCTGTTGAAGCTAATGATGTGAATATACGAGTAACAATGTTGATGCTGATGATGTTAATACATCAGTAATAATGTTGATGCTGATGATGTTAATATATCAGTAATAATGTTGATGCTGATGTTAACACAGTAGTCACAATGTTGATGCTGATGATGTTAATACATCAGTAATAATGTTGATGCTGATGATGTTAACACAACAGTAATAATGTTGATGCTGATGTTAACACAGTAGTCACAATGTTGATGCTGATGATGTTAACACATCAGTAATAATGTTGATGCTGATGATGTTAACACATCAGTAATAATGTTGATGCTGATGTTAACACAGTAGTCACAATGTTGATGCTGATGATGTTAATACATTAGTAACAACAGCAGCAAAGGCAGTGTGGCCCGTGACATATCAGTCCACTGTCAATGGTTTCTGCTCTGCTCAGCACATCAAGGGTGGGAGGAACGACCTCTGGTGTCCACGTCAGAACCCTAAAGCCTCTCTCCAACTCAGTGGCCTGGGGTTCAGTCTTTGAATGGGGACAACAGTAACTGATGCGGTCAGGTCTGCTGTGACATCATTTGTCAGGACTTAGAGATCCGGAAAGCATAAGACTCACCCTCCTAAGGGCGGTGCCTGTGGCTCAAGGAGTAGAGTGCCAGCCCCATATACTAGAGGTGGCAGGTTCAAACCCGGCCCTGGCCAAACTGCAACAACAACAAAAAAGACTCGCCCTCCCCTGCCCATGCTTCAGCAGAGCCAGGGAGAACGGCTGTGAACATTCTCACAGCCAATGTGGACATCCATCACTGTGTTTCTGGAGGCCTCTTCCCCAGCTGACCCCATCTGTCCTCTCCTAGCCTTGCAAAGCTGGAGCAGAAGGTGGCAATAGCACGTATTGGCAAGGCCTTTCAGAAGCCATCGGTTTTTGAATAATTATGAAAGAAATCAGGCAGCATGCCCTGACATTCACTTCCAGAGTGATCTCGAACAACCTCTTTGAGCTCTAAGCCTCTGTTTCACCATCTGCAGATTGGGGGAATAACAACTGTCCCCTGGGGTTGCAGTGAGGATGCAGTGCATACGGATGCCCAGCATTTAACCCACTCCTGACGCACAGTGTGTGCTTCCTACATAGCAGCTGCAGCAAGTGCAGCCACATGGTAAGAAGGACTTGGGCTTGGTTTCAAATCCAGTCTTATGTAAAGATCTTTCCACCTGAATTTACTTTCTAACTGCCCGTCAAAAGCAAACCCGATTTAGGATGCTGGCCAGCCATATCTGATAGGCTGCGGGGACTCAGGAATTGCCAGTAACCAGGTAGGAATCTGTGTCATTCTGCACATTCATTGCAGTCTCTCACTCCATGGCCCCGGGTAGGGTCACAACTCACAGCAACTTCAAACTCCTGGGTTCAGGTGATTCTCCCACCTCAGCCTCCCGAGTAGCTGGGACTATAGGTCCCTGCCTCTATGGTTAGCTTTTTTCTATTTTCAGTAGAGACAGGGTCTTGCTCTTGCTTAGACCTGGTCTCAAACACCTGAGCTCAAGCAATCCACCTGCCTTGGCCTCCCAGAGTGCTGGGATCACGGGCGTGAGCCACTGTGCCCAGCCTGAGAACGCACAGGGTATGAGTTCTCCAAACCCTGTCTCTGGCCTTCCTCTCTCTGTAAAACTGAACTAGCAAGGAGCAGAGCAGCTGCACTGTAAGAACTTGTCACGGAGCCCTGTGGCACCTGCAGTCCCCTGAGCTGAGAACTATGTTGGCATGTCAGTAGCACAAGACGGGCAGGAAAACCACAAAACACAAGCAGACTCAGCTGTCATCTCTGATGGGCTGCTGGAGGCCTAGTGTCCCTGCTTTAAATTCAGTAGGAGGCTCAGTGCCTGTAGCTCAGTGGCTAGAGTGCCAGCCACATACACCAGAGCTGGCGGGTTCAAACCCAGCCTGGGCCTGCCAAACAACAGTGACAACTACAACCAAAAACTAGCCAGGCATTGTGGTGGTGCCTGTAGTCCCAGCTACTTGGGACGCTGAGGCAAGAGGATCGCTTATGACAAAGAGTTGGAGGTTGCTGTGAGTTGTGACCCACGGCAGTCTATCGAGGGCGACATAGTGAGACTCTATCTCAAAAATAAATAAATAAATTCAGCAGGCAATAATGACATCGGTGAGGTGTGACCACACCCTTTTCCTCGCCCAGAACCAACTGAGAGATAAGGGAGCTGCTGGCAGAAGGGGGTGGGCAGATGAGAGGTCTGCCTGGAGCCAACGGGGCCATCACTGCCCACAGTGCAGCTCTTGAAAACCCCACGGCGGTGGCTGCTGGTGTGAGAAGGAGAGTTAGAGAGAATGTGCCCTCTGTGATCACGGATTTTAACAGGGCAGGATCAGGAAAGAAGGGAAAGCCCCTACACTGTGCAGACAGGAGAGAGAAGGGGGCAGGAGGCCAGGAGTGGTGAGGAGAGGTCCTTCACATAATTTCCTACCCCCATAAGCCAATTTGTTTTATTTGCCATCAAACCAGCAACTCCTTCCAATTATTTCTAGTCTCCTCATGGAAAACACTAATTTCCACATTGCCTGGTCTTTATATTTACTTATTTAGAGATAGTCTCACTTTGTTGCCCCTGGCAGAGTGCCACGGTGTCATAGCTCACAATAAGCTCAAACTGTTGGGCTCAAGGGATTCTCTTGCTTTAGCCTCCTGAGTAGCTGGGACTACGGGTGCCCACCACGACAGCTGGTTATTTTTTTAAAGACAGGGTCTTGCTCTTGCTCAGGCTGGTCTTGAACCCATGCGTTCAGGCAATCCACCCACCTCAGCCTCCCAGAGTGCTAGGGTTACATATTTTTATTTTTATTTTGTAAAGGGTCAGGTTTCCACTTTGTCACCCAGATGGAAATGCAGTGTCTGAAACACAGCTCACTGCAGCCTGGAACTCCTGGGCTGCAGTGCCCTTCCCAGCTTGGCCTCCCAGCGCTGGGATAGCAGGTGTGTGTGTGCCACCACACCCGGCCTGACCTGGCCTTACAGTTGCGGGCTTGGTGTTGACTCTGCCTCACGCCCTCTTTCATCCTGTACACCCACCAGCACTTACAACTGCTTCTTGGGAACTCCTGGCTTTTGATGATTTTGGCGCATTCTTTCTTTGCTCAATAGACGTCATCTACTCTGCTCGCTGGGCTGACATCTGTGTATTTCCTGGTGGGCTGTGAGGCCTCCTGTCACTTTCCCAATGAGGCTTCAACAGTTCAACTGAGTGATCTCTGAGCGGCTGTGTTTTGTCCTGATTTCTGCCATGCCTCTTTGTAGTCAAGTCCTCAGTCAGTTCCCAATCTGGTCCCTACGATGACCTCTCCTGTCTGTGACTTCCAAATGACCTTCAGTTGAAGCAAGTTTTTAACCCAGTTAGCTAAAGGTGTCCACCTTCCTTCCGCCAGGCTCCTTGGAAGCAGGTCGTGTTCCTGCTTCTGTCTCCCACTGCACACAGCAGAGCACTAAACACTCGGCATGCCTGTGACAGACTGAATGTCGCATCCTTCCCACAAGTTGTATGTTAGAAACTAAACCTGAACAGGGTTGAATTAGGAAGTGGGGGGCCTGTGGGAGGTCACGAGGTGGAGCTCCCGAGAACTGGATTAGTGCCCAGAGAAAAGAAGTTCTGGAGAGTTTTCTTGTTCTTTCTGCCATGTGAGGCCACAGCAAGAAGGTTCTGCCCACAAACCAGGAGGCAGCCCCTCACCAGATACTGAATCTGCTGCAGCCTGGATCTAACACACAGCGCGCAGCCTTTAGAACACTGAGAATTTCAGTTGTTTGTAAGTTCCCAAATTTATGGTATCTGTGTTGGTTGTAGAAGCCCAAAGAGACAAACCCACAATATCTCTTAAGTAGCAACCACCTTAAGTCCATTTAGATGCCTTTTCCTTATGTCTTCATGTGACTGAGAGAGCCTTCTGGGGCTTCTTGTATAAGGGCACTAATCCCATTCCTGGGGAATCCACCCACATGACCTAATCAGCTCCTGAAGGTCTCACCCCCAGGGGATTAGACTTCAACATATGAATTTTAAGAAGACCAAAACATTCAGATGACAGCAGTAATTAAGGTTAACTAATGTATCAAGGTGATCATTAAAACAATCTAAATTCAGACTCAACATGGAAAGGAGTGTATTTCTAAGGTCCCACAGACTGTAATAGTTCAAGTGAGGCCCCCCCAGAAACCTGAGTTCCAGCTCAGCCACACTCCCCTGAGTCACTACCATGGGAATGACTCGTGCAGGCAAGAGCAGAGTCATAAGGCCATGGGTCCCAGGGTCCTAAGAGCTCCCTGCTGAGAGCCCGAGCTCTCCTCTCCTGGACTTCTCTCCCTGGGATGTCTATCAAAGAAGCCTCCAGTTCTAAGATAGTGTATATTTTCATGAATCTAGATGTTATCTTATGACTTAATCTAATATTTAACGCATCACTCCACAAATAAAATGAGCAATAAAAGGATTTCTCTTCTAAATTGTCTTGCTGTGTTTAAGCAATTGGTTCCAAGTGGAAGCAAGGCCACTACTTTTAAGGAATTTCCTTACGGAGTAGGAAACATGACTCTATAAGCTACTGCTAATTTCAACATTTGTTTGAATTCTTGAGAGTAGGGATAGCAAGAACAGAAATGCCTGTTAATTCAGTTTCGCATCAGAGAGACCAGCGCATGTGGCTCATGGGGATAATAGCACACGCTGCCCTCCTTTGTCTCCTAACAGCAGAGAACGCCTGAATTGGGCAATTTGAAACTCATTACACCATCACATTTAGCCTCTGCACGCTCAGATGCCGGTGGCAGAAGTGAACAAGTTGGCCAGGCGTCTATTTTTAGTAAATTCATAAGATGAGCAGCACATCAGGAAAACATTTGGCTGAACGGCACTCTTTCTCATAAAATCAGGACGGGCTGAGCCGAAACCCCATACGCTGAGGCAAAATTCACGCAGTTTCCTAGCTCTCAGTCAGTTGTATCTGAACGTGGCATATGGATAAAATCCTTCTACTTGCTTTGCACATTACAATGATATTAAAGACACCTGCCAATCAGGGGCAGCCTCTGAGGCCACTCAGACTGACCTTCAGACACAGGCAGACAGAATGAAATCTGACAACAAAGTTCAAAATTTCTTCTGAGTTGAAGAAGCGTTTCTGCTGATTTCATTTTATGTATAATCCTGATCTTGTTTTATTTGATGAAATATAGAAAGTGAAAAGACCCCGTCAGTTAAGTATTGTTAACTCTGAGTGTGATAAATGAGGTAGCTTCAGTTGACTGTTGTAATATGACAGAATTTAGGGAAGAATTAGGTCATTGTGTATTTTTCCCTCATCAAACCCTTGGAGCTGCCTGTCCTATACAACATACAGTTCAATCTGGGTGCCACTTTCATTTGAAGTTATTTAACCAGTGATTAAAAAAAAATACTGGGGCGGTGCCTATGGCTCAGTGGGCAGGAGCCAGCCCCATATACCGAGGGTGGCGGGTTCAAACCCAGCCCCAGCCAAACTGCAACAAAAAAATAGCTGGGCATTGTGGCGGGTGTTTGACTTTTAGTGTTTTGTTTCTGATCAAATCAAACAAATTATTTTCATATACAAACAGTGGCCTAATTACAAATCTGCTTCCTCTGGGAATGTGAATACCAAATTTTCCTTCAGGGACATGAATCAGTGATTCCCCAGTCCAGTGCTTTAGGGACTTTGGAGGGTCCTGTGTCCCAAGTAATGATGTCCATGGCACCCCGTGGGATCAGCTCATTTAAATAAATCCCGGTAACAGTCCCTTTCCATTATACTTTAATTGCTCTCACATATAAAGATCATAGTGTGAAGACCCTGAATGATTTCCATCTAACCTGACTTCTGGCTCATCACACATCCTTCCTCTCCTAATTCCAAATATCTGTTGGGAACAACAAAAGTCATACAAAATGCGACCCTTGGAATCCAAAGAGTTTCCAAGTTCAGGAATGGCAGAGTGGCTGCTGTCAAGTAATAACTATTACCTGTGGGCACCATATAAACAATGACTCCCTGTAGGCACTGGAGTGACCAAGTACAGGCAGAAACTGGAGGTGACTGTCACTTGGAAGCAGAACAGTCTGGTCTTTGACTTACAAAGCTGTGAGTCAGAGCTGCAGGCGGCTACGGCAGAGAGGATCCCTCAGTCTCACTGGCTTGAACAACCGAATGGAGGTGTGTGGAGCAGCAGCAAACAGGCTGGAATATGAGGTGCAAGATCCAGGGAAGCAGAGCCCCAGAGAAGGAGCCCCAAATGTGATGGACACAGTGGTCATAATCTCTGTCTGTCTCTAACTCACCTGCATCACACACACGCACACATCTGCTAAGGAACAAGAATCGCCGGGCATTTCGGGGGGGTTATAAGGGAAAGACAAAGCGTGTAGTCTAAACTCAGCCAATTTAACCGGCTAAATAAAATACAGTAAAGCAGACACTTCAAGTTAACAGAATCCAGAGCTTCTGCACTGTAATCTTGAAATGTCTAAGAAACAATTCAAAATTATTCAGCATAAAAGAAATAGGAAAAAAAGACCCACACTCAAGAGAAAATGCAATCAACACACACTGATCTCAAGGGAATTCAGAGGATGGTATAGCCTTTAACAATGTTGAAGTAGCCACACAAATAAGCTTACTATGCTTCAGAGAGTAAAAGAAAATAGGTAATGTTTTGCAATAAAAAATTGTTACAATAAAAACTAGTAAATCTCAGTAGAGAAACTGAAACTTTAAGAGAAGTACAAATTCTAAAACTGAGAAATGTTGTATACTAAATAAGGAATTTGCTGCTTGTGTTCACCGCTCACTGGAAACGCCTGACCACGGAGTCGGTGACTGAGGCCGAGCAGTAGGAACACTCGAATATCAACAACTTAAGGAAAACAGTATCTGAATCCTGGAATGCGTCCCTAGGGATCTAAGGGATTATACCAAAATACACAGTACACGCTTGCCCAGAGAGACAGGGGATGAGAGAGAAAAAACTATTAGAGGGAATAGTGGTCAGAATGTCAGAAATTTGGTAAAAGACGTGAATTTAGAGAATCAGGAGGCTCAGCAAACCCCAAGAAGTAGAAATACAAGCAGACAGACACACATCCAGAGGACTTCCGCTTTAAGGAAGCTGGGGATGGATATTCCTCCTATTGTTCCCACTAAATATAGACAGAAACTCTGGGTGTTGTACATGAAACACACATACAAAGACTCTGAAAGGCAGAAAGAAGCAAGCAGCAGCCTCGGGACCCCAGGGATGGCACAGCAGTGAATTCTCTGCTTTTCTTCTTGCCAGACTTGGCGCTGAAGAAGCTGGCCACTTTCAGACACCAGTGGGCGTAGACAAAACACCTCAACCACAGAAGTCTGGTGAGTTAGACAAAGGGCCAGAGAAGAGGCAACTTGGGAAGACCCTAGCCACTGCACACCAACCGAACGTAACAGAAGGAATCTGCAGCAGGCCAGGGGCTGGCACCACCAACGGGGTGGTATCAGGGAAGGTGGTGCACAGAGGGAGCACGGCGACTTGTCCCCCAGTGGAGGACAAGCTGTGTGGCAAACCTGGAATTGTGTCCTAACCCAGCAGAGGCGACTCCTTCCCGCTTCTGGCCCAGGTCACAGCAGAGGAGGTCTGCGGGAGGCTTAGGAGGTCCTCCACTGCTCAGCATCCCAGCCCAGATGGTGTCAGCGGAGGCCACGTGGGGAGAAGATGGGGCACCCGCCTATTCCCCTCTGGGGCTGCTCTGTCCCCACCCAGCAGCCACAGGAGCCCAGGACTCTGCCACAGAGGCTGAGTTGGAACCTTGCTCTCTACCCCCACCTGGTGTCAATGAGGCTGTGCTGCACCTTCAGCAGTGTTGAGGGGAAAAAAAAGAGGCCGTTACAAGAGAAGGTTTAAACAAGATTCAGAGTCTTGTAACATAATATACAAAATGTGCAGGTTCCAAAAGAAAACTATTCTTAAAATCAAGAACCAGGAAGATCAAATTGAATACAAATAAATACATCAACAAATGCCAAAACAGAGATTACAGAGATGTGGAATTAGAAATGACAAAAATTTTTTGAAGGAGCCCTTATAAAGCGTTGCAATGACCAATTACAAAGATGCTTGAAGCAAATGAAAAAACAAAAAATTCCATGAACGTCTCCACACAGAAATAGAATTGGAATCAAATGGGGTGCTGGGTAGGGTGGCTTCTGCCTATAATCCCAGCACTCCGGGAGGCCAAGGCAGGTGGATTGCCTGAGCTCATGGGTTCGAGACCAGCCTGAGCCAGAGCCAGATTCCATCTCCAAAACTAGCTGGGTGTTGTGGTGGGCACCTGTAATCTCAGCTACTCAGGAGGCTGAGGCAGAAGAATCACTTGAGCCCAAGAGTCTGAAGTTGCTGTGAGCTGTGATGCTACAGCTCTACTGAGACTCTGTCTCAAAAAACAAAAAAAGGAAAATCAAATGGAACTCCTAGAACTGAACAATATAACAGGCACAATGCAGAGTTCAACAGGTGAGGGCAGCAGGAGGGTGGGAAAGGAAGAGTCAGTGAACTTGAAGACAGAACCGCAGAAATTGCCCAATCCGAAAAACAGAGAAAACAGGAGAAAACGCAAAGAGCCTGAAGTGCTTGTGGGACTGTAACAAAAGAGCTGGCAGGCAGGTCTGTGAGTCGGGGGTGGGGGTGGGGGGGACAGAGGCTGGTGCAGAAAACATTCAAAAATGTAATTGGTAAAAGTTCCCAAATTTGGCAAAATATATGGCTTCAAGAGGCAGGGTGAACCGCAAAGAGGATGAATCCAAAAAATAAAATCTATGCCATTAACATCAAAGTCAAACTTCTGAATACTAAAGACAAGGAAAAAAAAAAGTCCTGAAAGTAACAATGTGAGGCCTTATCTATACAGGAAAACAAATGAAAGACAGCAGACTTCCCACTAGGCGCCATGGAAACAAGAAGAAAGCGGCACATTTTTCAAGTGCCAAAAGATCTGTCAAAACAGAATCTGAGAGTGGTACCCCTGGCTCGTGGGTAGGGCGCTGGCCCCATATACCGAGGGTGGCTGGTTCAAACCCAGCCCTGGCCAAACTGCAACAACAACAACAACAAAAATAGCCAGGCGTTGTGGTGGACACCTGTAGTCCCAGCTACTCAGGAGGGTGAGGCAAGAGAATCACCTAAGCCCAAGAGCTAGAGATTGCTGTGAGCTGTGATGTCACAGCAATCTACAGGGCAACAAAGTATAACTCTATCTCAAAAAGCACCCAGAATCCGATATCCAGTGAAAATATCCTTTAGTAATCAAGTGGGGAAATTAAGACATTTCAGATGCAGGAAAACTAAAAACTTACGAGCAGTAGACCTACCCTGAAAGGTAATTATAAAAGGAGGAATCTTGGAACACTGGGGGGGGGGGGGGAAGGAGCACAGTAAGTGAAAAGAGGAATAAAATAAAATAAAATTTCCTTCTTCTGTTGAGTTTTCAAAATTGTTTAATAGTTCCAGTAAAGATTGCAATACTCCCTGATGTGGGTCTGAATGTATGCAGAGGAGATATTTATTATTAGAAGATAAAGGGTGGCACCTCTGGCTCAGTGGGTTGGTGAGTGTTCTGGCAGGCGCCTGTCGTCCCAGTTACTCAGGAGGCTGAGGCAAGAGAATCGTCTAAGCCCAGGAGTTGGGGGTTGCTGTGAGCTGTGATGCCAAAGCACTCTACTGAGGGTGACAAAATGAGACTCTGTCTAAAAAAAAAATAAAAAGCAAGGTACATATGAAAAGGAGGAATGGTTTTTATTCTTTACCTGAACTGGCAAAATGAAGATATAGCAGACTGTGCTTAAGTTTTGTATATATAAAGTAATACCTGGAGGAATTACTGAGAAAGTTATACAAAAAGGCTAGCACAATAATATTACAAATAAATCAAAATAGAATCATAAAAAGTATCCAGCTAACCCATATGAATGAGGAAAAAAGAAAACAGAGAAACAAAAACAGAAAACACAGCAAAAACAACCAAAAGACTTAATCTCAATCAATAGTCACACTAGGGACTAAGCCTGCCCTTTTTTGCCAATAAAAAGGCAAAGAACAAGAAAGTGAATTTGAAAATATGTCCCAACTCACTTTTTATGTAAGAATATGCAGAGGTTGAAAGTTAAAATACAGAAAAATATTTATCATTCAAATATTAATCTAAAGAGAGCAAGAGTGGCCATTTTGATTATTGATATCATGTAATGTAGGTTTTAAAGCAAAGAGAAATTTCCAGTGATAGAAAAGGATATTATATGAGTGTCAATCCACCAAGAAGACGTGACAACCCTCCATGTGTATGTACCAACTAACAGAGCTGAAAAATATGTGACACCAAAGCTCATTGACTTGAACACAAAAATAGGCAAATCCACAATTACAGTCACAGACGTTGACACTACTGTCTTAACAAGTGATCTACAGTGAGACAGAAAATCGGCAAGGATACAGAAGAACTCAACATCCTAATCAAGGCTCTGGGACAATCCACTGAGCAAACACAAAATACACATACTTTGCAAGTGTTCATAGAACAAAAATCCAGATACGCCATACTCTGAATCATAAAATAATCCTCAAAACTGTAAAAGACTGAAACCATACGGAGGGCCGTCTATGAATACAATGGAATTAAACTAGAAATCAATGACTGATGAGAGAGAAATAGAACACTTGAAAACTAACAACATGTCTGAATAATGCATCATCAAAAGGAAAGGCTTAAGAAAGATTTAAAAACACATTTCCCTAAATAAAAACGGAAATGTAATGTTCAAAAAATTGAGCGAAAGAGCTAGAGCAATATTACACGTACAGCATTAAATGGATATGTTGGAAGGAAGTCTCATATCAATAATTTAAGTTCCGACCTCAAGAATCTAGAAAAAGAAATGAAACTAAAGTGCAGTAAAAGGAAATAAAAAAGTTGAATGCAGAAATCCATGAGTAGAAAACAGAAAAGCAATAGAAGCAGTGAAATGGCTATATATAGTGAAAAGATCAACACAATCAAGAACCCTCTACCAAGTCTGATGAGAGAGAGAGAGAGAGAGAGAGAGTGAGAGAAGGAGGGAGGGAGAGAAAGAAGAAGAGGAAGTGGGGGAGAGGAAAGAGACAGAGGACACAAATTATCAACATCAGGAATAAAACAGGAGATACCATTATAGACCCTAGATATGAAGAAATCAAGAAACCTCTATCAAGCCTGATAGAGAGAGGGAGGGAGGGAGAGAGAGAGAGAGAGAGGGAGGGAGAGAGAGAGAGAGAGAGAGAGAGAGAGAGAAGGAGGAAAGGAGAGAAAGAGAGAGAGAAATTATCAATATCAGGAATAACACAGGAGATACCATTATAGACACTAGGTATGAAAAAATCAGGAAACCTCTATCAAGCCTGATAGAGAGAGGGACAGAGAGAGAGAGAAAGGGAGGGAGGGAGAGAGAGAGAAATCACCAACATCAGTAATAAAACAGGAGATACCATTATAGACACTGTAGATATGAAGAAATCAAGAAACCTCTATCAAGCCTTGATAAGAGAGAGAGAGAGAAAGAAAGAGAGAGAGAAGAAATTATCAACATCAGGAATAAAACAGGAGATACCGTTATAGATGCTGTAGACATCAAGAGGTTAAGAGAATAACTATGAACAAATCTACGTAGTTTAAAAACTTAGAAAAAACGAACCAATTTTAAAAAACAACAAGTTACTCAACTAAATGAAATAGGTATTTGAATAGTCTTAAATTATTAAAAAAAATTTAAATCATAAAAGTCACCCCAAACAGATACCTTCAAGTCCAGATGGTACCAATAGAGAATTCTAACAAATGGCGTAAAGAATTAACAACAATTCTATACAGTATTTTCCAGAAAACAGAAAGGGAGGGAACACTTTCTAAACTATTTTATAAAGCCAGGATTACAGTGGTACCAAAACCAAAGGTACTATGAAAAAATGAACTTTCAGACCACTATCCCTCATGAATATACATGCAAAAAGTCCTTTATAAAATATTATCAAATAGAATTCAACATTACATCAAATGAATTACACACAATAACCAAATAGACTTAATTCCAGGGATGCAAGTCAGGAATGTAATTCACCTTGTTAACTGGTTAAAGAAAACTCACATAATAATTAATAGCGATTGCTGCATAAAATGCATTTCACAAAATTAACACCCATTCATGACAAATCAAAACTCTCAGAAAACTAATAACAGATAGAAACTTCCACAATTTGATGCAATACTTCTATGAAAACAAAAAACAATGAAACAAACAAAAAAAAATAGTTAACGTTACACTTAATGGCATACAACCAAATGCTTTCTTTATACGTGGGACAAGGCCTGGATATGTGCTTTCACTAGCCTTAGTCCACAGAGTGACAGAGGTTCTAGCCTGTACAATAAGGCAAGGCAAGGAAACAAAACTACACAGATAAAAAAGAAATAAAACTCCTTATTTGCAGACATTCTTGTCTGTAATAAAAAGCCAAGGCTATCTTTTAAAACCCAATTCAGCAAATACACAAGTAAATACCTCCTAGATTCAGCAAACTGGTAGGATACAAGATAAACATACAAAAAATGGTAATGAACATGTGGATCCTTAAGTTAAAAAGCAATACCATTTACATTCTCTTTTAAAGAGTCAATACTTGTGTTAGTTGGGCATTGTGGCAGGTGCCTGTAGTCCCAGGTATTTGGGAGGCTGAGTCAAGAGAATCACTTAAGCCCAAGAGTTGGAGGTTACTGTGAGCTGTGATGCCACAGCACTCTACTGAGGGTGACATAGTGAGACTTTGTTTCAGAAAAAAAAAGAAAAAGTAAATACTTGCATATAAATTAAAGGAAACAGTATTTCTATAGTGAAAACTAAAAACACTTATAAAGGAAACCAAAAAAGACCTAAATAAATGGAAAGATACACTCTTTTCATGAATTGATAGATGTAAAAATTCCCCTAAGTCATTATATAAGTTTAACCTAATGCCTGTGAAAGCCCAACAAAATTTTTGATGGATGTAGAAAAGATGATTCTAAAACTTTTATGAAAATCAAATGAGCTAAAAGAGCCAAAACAATCCTAGAAAGAAAAATAAACTGGGAGAAGCTTGTCTGCACATTGTCAATCCTTGTGTGGCCACAGTAAGTCTGGCAGGACTGATGGAAGCAGAACACACACAGATCAACAGTAGCAGTTAGAGAACCCCAAAGTAAGCACACAAAAATATTCCCAACTGACTAGTCATAAATGATCAATAGAAATTCAATGGACAATATACAGTTTGTTTAACAAATGGTGCTGGGTGAGTGGACACCCATGAATGAGAATAAAATGAATCTGCACCAAGATGTTCTACTAGGATCGGAGTAAGGGACCAAGATGTTCTACTAGGATCAGAGAAAGGGACCAAGATGTTCTACTAGGATCGGAGAAAGGGACCAAGATGTTCTACTAGGATCGGAGTAAGGGACCAAGATGTTCTACTAGGATCAGAGTAAGGGACAGTTGTGCCCTCACCATTCCTGTTCACCATTATGCTGGAAATCCCAGATGATGCAATAAGACAAGAAAAGTAAATAAAATATACACATTGGGAAAGAGGAAATAAAAATGTCTTGGACGGTGCCTGTGGCTCAAAGGAGTAGGGCGCTGGCCCCATATGCCAGAGGTGGCGGGTTCAAACCCAGCCCCAGCCAAAAACTGCAAAAAAAAAAAGAAAGAAGGAAAAATGTCTTTGTTAATAGTTGACATGATTTCCTATATAAACATATGAAATAATAATGAAAAATATCTCCTAGAAATACAGCAATGAGAGCAAGCATAGGATATAAGGTTTATATATAAAAGTCAGTTATTTTCTTATATACCAGCAATGAACAAGTAGAATTTTTTTTTTTTTTTGAGACCAGAGTCTTGCTTTGTCACCCTCGGTAGAGTGCCCTGGTGTTATAGCTCATAGCAACCTCAAACTCTTGGGATCAAGCAATTCTCCAATTCTCTTGCTTCAGTCTCCTGAGTAGCTGGGACTATAGGCACCCACCAAAACACCCAGCTATTTTGACAGATGAGGCCTCGCTCTTGCTCAGGCTGGTCTTGAACCCGTGAGCTGAAGCTATCCACCTGCCTCAGCCTCCCAGAGTGCTAGGATACAGGCATGAGCTGCTATGCCTGGCCCATAGAATTTTAAATAAAAAACACAATACCATTTACATTAGCACCCAAAGAAATAAAACATGCTAAGAATAAATCTAGAAAAATATGTACATAATTTAGGTGAAAAAAAATATAAAACTCTGATTAAAAAATTAAGGAAGAACTAAATAAATGGAGAGTTCCATGCAGGATCACTCAATCTTATCAAGATGTCCATTCTTCCCAACATGATCTATAGATTCAATGCAAATCCCGATGAAAATCCCAGCAAGTTATTTTGTGGATACTAACAACCTGATTCTAAACTTAATACAGAGAGGCCAAAGACCCACAAGTACAATATTGAAGGGAAGGAACCAAGTCAAAGGAGGGATACTGCTTGGCTTCAAAACTTACTATAAAGCGACAGTAATCAGGACACGTTATAGATAACATATTAGACAAAAAGACCAAAGGAAGGGAAAAGAGTTCCCAGAAATAGATCCACACAAATAGAGTCAACTCAACTTTGACAAAAAAGCAACGGCAATATACTGAAGAAAAAGTATATTTCAACATTTCAACAGGTGGTGCTGGAACAACTGACCGGACGGACACCTGCATACCAAAAAAAAAATCTAGACAGTGTTATGCTCTTCTCAAAAGTCAACTCAAAATGGATCACAGACCTTAATGTAAAGCATAAAACTATAAAATTCCTATAAGATAACTTAAGAAAAAATCCAGATGACCTTGAGTGAGGCAGTGACATTTCATATCAACGTATGACAACAGAGGCACAACCCATGAAAAAAGAATTTTAAAACTAGAGTTCATTAAAAATAAAGACTTTTGCTCTGTTAAAGATACTGCCAAAAGAATAATGGAAGTCATACACACGAAGAAAGTCTTTGCAAAACACAAATTGAATAAAGAACTGGTATCTAAAAAAAGTCCATCAGCCAGACGAAGGAATATAAAGTTTTGATTCTTGTCCCCCTACCCAGAAATAACAATTCAGTAATGATTCATGGACAAAAATACCTTTATGGTCCAGAATCCAGTTACCATTTTGCATCACCCCATTTTATATTCTTGTTCACAAAAACAAGAACAGCCACCTTGAAATAAATAAGAAGCTCAATTTCACTTTACCACGTCAGCTCTTCTAAGCCGGCACAGCTCAGTGTTGAGAAATGGCCTCAGCCTCTGATTTCTTCCTTGTAGGACAGGGAGGGTGGAGCCTGCCTCTAACATCCCAGCCTTACAGCGCACTTCCTAGGGGCAGGTTTCGGTCTCAGCACACGAAAAGTGCTGAGAAGAGTGGCAGAGTTAAGAGACCTACGAGTCAAGAACAAAAGGCAGGTGTGTGTGTGTGTGAAGCTGTGGCCAGAAAGAACAGATACCACTGGGTGGGCTGCACTCACTGTAGTCCTATAGCTTCCTCCAAACTCAGCTCAGAGAAAGTGGATGGCAAAGGCCCAGGCTCTCAGATTCTTCCTGGGGAAGAAACAGGACAGACCATGTGTTCAACTCCCCAGCTTCTCCACAGGCTGCCCAGTGGCCTGTCCTGCAGCACCGAGAGCACCCGGCATAATCCAGCCACCTGAGGCCACAGGGAGCGGAGACAGCGGTTTGTTCTAGCATGCAGTTAGTCACCCCAGCCAGCCCCCCAAGATCAGCACAGAGTGAAGAGCAGAAAAACCCCAGATCTCAGTCTCCCTGGGGAAAGAAAAAGGTTGAACAGATAGTCTAGTGATCCTGTTTTCCTGAGGGCTGCCTGAGGAACGGGGAGACTGGTTTCAGCCTTGCTTGGCTCAGCGGGCTAAAGGGGTCCAGCGTATTCTAGATGCCTGGGGCACCTGTGAACAGAGTGGGTTTGACTGACACCAAGGGTGAGGAGAAGAGGCCCCCAGAATCTCTGGCCAGGAGGATTGGTGAAGGTCTCCTGTGCATGACCAGTTCATAAAAACTGACAGAGGAAAATGTTTTGTCTAATGTGAACTTCAAATTTGGAGAGCAGAGGAAGGAGGACATGGAAATATTTTTCAGAAAATGAAACAAGATAAATCTCGAGAGACTGACCCTATTGAAATGGAGTCATGTTATTTAGCTGACAGAGAATTAAGGATAACCATTATAAAGATGCTGACCAAGGTCAGAAGGACAATGCATGAACGAAGTGAAATTTAAACAAAGAAACAGAAAATATTAAAAAATGCCAAACAGAAATTATGGAGCTGACAGACACAATAACTAACTGAGCTATGCACTAGAAGGACTCAACAGAAAACTAGATCAAATAGAAGAAAAGATCAATAAACTCTAAGATCAGTCATTAGAAATTATTCAGTCAGAGGAACAAAATGAAAAAAGGACGAAAAAGAGTGAAGAAAGCTTAGGGGAACCATCTAGTGGGTCAATACGCACATTGATGTCTTAGAGAAGAGAGAAAGAAAGGATAAGGAAGCAGGTTCAAAGAAATAATGGCTGGAATTTTCCAACACTGGGGAAAGAAGTGAAGAAACAGATTTAGGAAATCCAGGATTCCAAGTAAGATCAAAGACGTATTAAAAATAAACTGTCAAAAGTCAAAAACTAGGGAGAACTTTAAAAGGAGCCATTGAAGAGCCACCTGCGGTGTACACCCACATCCCTCATGAGTGCATTTCCTTCATGAGAAACCTCTAAGCCAGCAAGGAATGAGAAAACATCCAAAGTGCTGCGAGATAAAAACTATAGTTGGCAGAACTCTCAAGTGGAAATGAAGACTCTCCCAGAAAAACAAAAGCAGAAAGATAGTATATCATCACTAGAATTTCCTTAAGAGAAACAAGAAAGACAGTTTTTCAAGTTGAAACGAAAGGGTGCTATACAACAACCCAACAGTATAAGAAAGCATAAAACTTGCTGGTAAAGCTAAACACACAGACAGATACAGAAAACTGTATTATCGCAAATGTGGTGGGTTAGTCACTTTTAAATCTAGCACAGAAGTCAAAAGACAGGGACAGCGCCTGTGGCTCAAAGGAGTAGGGCACGGCCTCATATACGGGAGGTGGTGGGTTCAAACCTGGCCCTGGCCAAAAACTGCAGCAAAAAAAAAAAAAAAAAAAAAAGTCAAAAGACAAAGATATTAATCCTACAGAATCTGCTATATAAACTGTCATCAATAACAAAGTGTGTGGGAGGGAGTACTAAAAGTATAGAGGTTTCGTATGTGATTGAAGTTAAGGTATTATCATAAAATAGACTGTTATGCCTGTAAGATATTTATGTAAGTCTCTTAGTAATCATTTTTTTTTTTTTTGAGACAGAGCCCCTAGCTATACCCCTGGGTAGAGTGCCGTGGCATTATAGTTCACAGCAACCTCCAACTCCTGGGCTCAAGTGAGTCTCCTGCCTCAGCCTCCCAAGTGGCTGGGACCACAGGCGCCCACCACAATGCCCGGCTATTTTTTGGTTGCAGCCGTCATTGTTGTTTGGCGGGTCCAGGCTGGGGATTTGAACCCGCCACCTTAGGTGTACGTGGCTGGCGCCTTAGCCGGTTGAGCTATAGGC
>CAUYTI010065030.1:0-107126 GCA_963575145.1 Galago senegalensis
AATCCCCAGCCCGGGCCCGCCAAACAACAATAACGGCTGCAACCAAAAAATAGCCGGGCGTTGTGGCGGGCGCCTGTGGTCCCAGCTACTTGGGAGGCAGAGGCAGGAGACTCGCTAGAGCCCAGGAGTCAGAGGTTGCTGTGAGCTGTAATGCCACAGCATTCTACCCAGGGGGACAGCTTGAGGCTCTGTCTCAAAAAAATAATAATAATAATAATAATAATAAAGACTGAATATAGAAAATGGCAGTGAGAAATGCAGTTTCCATTGGAGTACTGGGGTAAGAGTTTGAGGAGGTGGGAAAATCTTCATTATATCAATATGGTAGCACCCCTTGTAGATATTCCCTCTTATTTAGTGATCTTGTGGCTGAATTTTGGAGAGGTGTATCCATGAAATTTTAGGCCTGGAAATACTGATTGTTATCCCAACTTTGAGATGCATTTTTAACCAAACACTCAATGATGACAGCATATTGTCAGAGGAATAACCAGGCACCTAGTCTATCTCCACTTCCATGAAGAATCATTCCAGATGGTGCTCAGGAGATTATTTCTCAAAATTCGTGTAATTTCTGCAGCCTAAAATATCAAAATATATCCTAGTCAGCATATGACACTGCCCCCACTGCGTCTTCTAGACGCAGAAAACTAGAAAACAGTGGGCTCTGAAACCTAATAGACTGCTGTCAGTTAAAATGGATATGTGTGTGTTGTATCATTTTTGCCTCTCCTACCCACAGCTTGATGTGGGGGATACAGCACCCCACTCTGGGGAGCAGACATGGCACCATAGGCATCTTCTTCACCTGTTCTCTACACCCTGGCAGATCCCACCGCAGCCCAGGGAGGGACCCAGGGCTCTGTGAACCTTCCTAGTGCAGCTCAGGGGGGCAATGTGCTATTTTTATTCCTAGGAATGTATAAGCTTCACTTTATTAAGTAAACATTTGAGAAGCATACCTTCTCTGCTTTTCAAAATACATTTCTTCAGACCAAGGCAGATGTTGTTTTAATTAAAGCACATGCAATTTCAATTAGTATTTTTAAAAAGTAGCCTGATTTCCCAGACAAGATGATCTATGGGAGCACTTTCTGCCAGCTTGTTTTAAGCCACTTGATTATGCCAAATTTTAGGTAGAAGGAAAGCTTTGCCCTTTGGTTGACACTCTGTATCTTCCGAGTTGGTGCCTGTGTCAGAGCAGGCATCTCCTAAATCCCGGAACCTAATCTCGCGAATTCTGCCTCCCTTCTCGGTGAAGCCATGGGTTCTGTGCTAATTAACTTCAGACACCTGTTGGGCAATTTTGGCAGCTGGGTCTGGCAGATAAGAATTCCTTGGAAGGGAAGTGTTAAATAAATTCAAGGGCTGATAATTATTTTATTAAATACAACTTAATGATTTTTCCCTTAGGAATACTCCGTGTGGGGAAAAGGCAAAATGAGAAATTTCCAGTTTATTTAAATTCAGGACCTCTGCTTAAAGACCTCACAGGAGAGACAGAGAGAGACACACACACACAGAGACCCTCCCTACCTAACCTACCTAATTTAGTTTCAACTGTCTAGGTATTCATTTTATGCCTGACCAAACAGTTTCAGGACAAAAAGCTTTAGATAAGAGGATGCATAAGAAACAAAATGGCTCTGCTCAGATGCCAAATCAAATCTTGAGAATCTAAAGATAGAAAAGGGGATTTCAGCAGGATAATATTTTTAAGTTGTATTCCCTTGTAAGGGACTGCCATCTTCTCCCCTTCTCAAAAAAAAAAAAAAATTAATCATGTGGAAAGATATTGAAGAAATTATTATTTTTACTGTCTCATACTACAAAGAGTGGATTAGAAGAGCCTGTAAAAGTTTCCAGGTGACTGCTCTTTTGGCCCTTCTGGGCCTCAGGAACTACAGAGCAGGCAAGTACAACTGTAACTGGGGGTTCAGCTAAAAAGAAGGTGTAGCTGAAGCCATAAATCAGATGGGCCCTGGGGACCAGTACAGTAATAATAGGAGGGGAGGTGGCCAGTGCAGGGGAAGGGCACAGCAGGGACCCGGGCAGGAGGCCAGGAAACCAAGGAGGAGCCAGAGGCTTGGAGACGCCATCATCCCTCCAACTCTAGGCAGCTAAGGCCAAACAGGGATGCCGGTCTATGATGTGGCTCAAGCGGCCAGCACAGATTTTGTTCCTAAACTTAATGCCTTGAGAGGAAAAGGCTCACCTCATTCATCTTGCCAGACTAGAGTCAGAGGGAGACTCAGGAAAAGTACAGGGTAAGAATCAAGTACTTCCCCACCACTCCTTGTGAAAATATCCTAAAAGTGCTTTCAAGAAACTTTGTTAAAATTCAGACATTTCTTTTATAACTAGAAAGTTCATGAAAATATCCTATCAGAAAAGCCTGGGGTTTTTTAATTTAAAATAAAATTTTCCTATCACTTTTGTATGTGAAATGTGTTTAAGCAATGTCAGGCGGGAAACTTGAATGTCTTGGCATAGTACAATGACACGTAGCACGTGGCTTGTTTCCTAAAGCACCTAATAGACCTTGCGTCCCAGATCATATCATCCTTAGCATCTCACATAGCCACCTGCACACGACACAGTACAGGCTAGGCTGATGCAGACATGGGGTGATATGCAGTGTGTTGCTATTAATTAGGACTCACTAATATTGCCATCAACCTTAGAGGTTATTCAGTGTTCAAGATAGAACAAAAGATAAAAATTCCTGTGGTCCTCACCTTGGGACTTGAACAGTTTAATTTACTTGTCAGAAAGAAAAGTTATAGCCAGGAAATGAAAAGTGGTGGTGTTAAATTTTTAATTGAATATTAATTCTGCAGATTAATACCCCTAGCATCTCTGAGAGTCTGGTCCATTTAAAGGGTGACCTTATTACTCTTAAAATGTGAAAAACCTGATGGGATTAGCTTTCAAGTCACCCTCTCTTTTACTTGTCAAATGCTAACCAGAACTTTACTGGGCCTCGTTTTTTCAGTGATAGAAATAAATAGGAACTTTGGTTTGTTGTTTGGTTTCTTGTTTGTTTGTTTGCATGTTTGTTTTCCAACACAGTAAATCCATCTTGATGTCTTGTTGATATTTCTTCAGGGAGATTCTTGGGTCCTCTTAATATTTATGGGTCCTCTTTATGTGGGGCGGGAAAGGACCAAATGCCAATTTAAAGGTGTCCAAATGGAGTCTTTTATTAGCCAGCCAGGGGCTGACTCAACAGTCTCAGAAAAGGACCCAGAGAACAGCCCTGATTTAAACATTTACAAGGTATATACAGGGTGGGCTGTTGCAAGCAGGCAGCCAGTCCTAACCATTCCGTTAACAGAAGCTGATATGGTGGTTAGTGAGTAGGCAGCCACAAGATTCAAAAAAGTTTATCAAGGAGGTCGCAGCCTCCTGGGTGATATAACAAGTTTCACAGAAGCAGGCTTTGTATTTGCGGTTAGCGAATAAACAAATAATTTTTCACAATACAAGCTCTTATCCTTATCCTGTCTCTCCGCTTCACCCCCTCCCCTACCCTGGGTCTGAGGGGGTGGTGGCTGGAGCCACTCAGGGCCGTGGGGGCAGTATCACTGCTTCATTCCATTTCTCCACTCTTCCCCTCCCCCGTCCTGGGGGGGTGTGGAGCCCTGGTACCATCTCAATCCTGTTGTCTCACCTTTTGGCTTCAGCTCACAGCATAGCAAGCCCCACGCTCGCCGTGGTACCCCACCTGACTCCCCTCCCTGTGCCCCTTCTCACCCATCGTGCCACCTGCCTGGCTGTTGCCACCCTGACCTTCGGGAAGTACTCCACTTAAGGACAAGTCATAGTTCCCTGATGCAAATGACACAAAATGAACTCTGCTGCCTGATTTTCTTTCATTAAAAGCTTTCACTGAGGCCTCCGAGAGCCTCTATCCTCAGTGCAGTGGGCATGTCTGTTCTCCACAGCTTGCTCCAACCTGCCATCGCATTCAGCATATTCATATATCTCGGTTTGTAAGATGCAGCTTTGCTAGTTTTTGTCCTCTTCCTTTCTTCCCTCTTTTTTGCCTGTGTGGGTTTTTCTTCTCCGCGTCACCTCAGGGCTCTGTCCTGGTCTTTTCTCTTCCCTTGTCCTCACTTGTGTCTCGGGCCCTCTCCTCCACTTCATGCCTGGTGCTCTCCATTCTTCTGAGAGCTGATCCACTGTCTACTCATGTCAAACTGGCACGATTTCCCTTCTGTCTGAAGAACATCCTTCAGCATTCTCATCCTGCAGGTCTGATAAAGGTGAATTCTCTCAGCCTTTTTTTTTTTTTTTTGACCTGAAAATATCTCTACTTACCATGAAGGATATTTCTGCTTAGCACAATTTTGAAATGACAATTTTTTCTCTTTCGGGACTTCAGAGATGTCTTTCCGTTGCTTTTGATTCATCATGTCCTGTCGTTGTTTCCCTGAATATTTTCATGCTATCTACACTTCAGATCCTCGGTCATTACATGTGCTAGTATTTCTCTGTCCCCTCTCACTTTCCTTTCTTTCTGGGCCTCTGGTGAGATGCGTGTCACACGACATGACATTGTCCTGCAGACACTTATTACTCTGTTTGAGGTGTTTTAACCCTTCCTTTTCACTTTGTGCTTTAGTTTTGATAACTTCAAACGCACTGGACCTTCCACGTGCTGTTTTGGATTCTCAGTCATGGCCATTAGAGAAAACCTTCATTTTTGATCATTGTAGTTTTCATTTCTAGAATCACCATTTGATTCTTCCTCAGAGTTCCTATTTCTCTGATGAACTTGCCCATTTTTTATACATGTTTTCCTGTTTCCCAGGAGAGTTTTGTTGTTGTTGATTGAGATGGAATCTCACTCTGTCACTTTGGGCAGAGTGCCATGATGTCATTGTAAACAGGTATGTCACAGATGAAGTCCTTATCTATATATTCTAACATCTGGGTTTTTGTGGATTTTCCCACAATGACTATTTTTTCTTTTAATTTTTGTTCATGATGGCTCAGCACCCATAGCACAGTCATTACGGTGCCAGTCACATACACCAAGGCTGGCGGGTATGAACCCAGCCCAGGGCCAGCTAAACAACAATGACAACTGCAAAAAAAAAAATAGCTGGGTATTGTGGCAGGAGCCTGCAGTCCCAGCTACTTGGGAGGCTGAGGCAAGAGAATCACTTAAGCCCAAGAGTTGGAGGTTGCTGTGAGCTCTTACGCCACGACACTCTACCAAGGGCAGCATAATGAGACTCTGCCTCAAATAGAATAATAATAATAATTTCTGTTCATGTTTTCTTACTAGTTTGCATGTTTTGTGATTTGGTATTATTTGCCAGGCATTTGTGTTAAGAGATGTGAATGGAATGAAGTAGATAATTCCTTCCTCCCACGAACAAAAGGACATACATTTCTTCTATTGGGTTGCTAAGGTCGAGGCAGCTGAGTCAATCCAGCACGTATTTTAACTGTATCTGGGGTTTAGTTCAATTCAGACCATTTGCAGCTGCAGTTAAATTTAGTTGATCACTTAGTTCAAACAATTCAAGAGCAAGAACAGTATTTAACCTGTAGTAGGGCTTGGAAACTGAGCACCTGCAGATTCCAGACATTTCACTATGCATTGCAGCTTAGTCACCAGGTTTTTGATCCATAGGAAATCTCTCTCTCCTCCCCACCTTTCTCTCCTCCCCACCTCTCTCTCTCTCTCTCTCTCTCTCTCTCTCTCTCTCTCTCCTCAGCTACCAGCTTGTTGGCTCATGCACTGCCTACATTTTTCAGGCCTTACATAATTTTACTTCCATGCCTCTGTCCATCCTCAATACTTACCATTCCTGGGCTCCCAGCCTTCCTTTCAATGGGCCACTCTGATTCTTATGTCATCCCTATCCCTTCAGCTATTTCCCCACCCTGATGGCTCTGTCACCTCCTTTTCTATCCACTTCTAACCCATCTTCTCAGACACTGAGGACAAACCCTTTCACAAGCTCTGTGAGTATTCTAGATGTAATATTTTACTCTGATTAAATTTTTTCATATTAATTTATGTACCTCCCTTCCAAATCCAGCATTTCAGAAATGCATGTACAACCCTCACATAAGTTCCTAATGATCTCCATGTAGCGGAGTCAACTCTTCAGCCGAGCGGCTGGTAGCTCTTTAGGAACAAGGACGATAGCATCTTTTCCTACCTTTACTTCCTATGCTCCTTTGAACACCCTGACTGCCTTGCATTGTGTTAACGTGGTGATAATGACCCTGTTGCATAGTCCTGGTCTTGCCAGAGAACAAGCTTTGAGAGCATAGATGCTGTCCTCCTGGTTTCCTGCTATGATGCCCAAAGCAGGGCTGTCTTGTAGAAACTTAATAAGATACGTTAGAATGCACAATAAGGTGAAGTCATGACATCATGGTTTTATAAACCAAATTGCCATTGCCATGCATAGATTCTCCTAATTGTTTTAAATCAGTTTACAGTTATCACCTAAACCAGAGGATTTTTCACAGTTGAGACCCACTCACCCTCGCCCTCCTTCCTCACATTGAACTCACCACCACCACCATGCCCTATCAATAGAACTGCATGCTTTATTTTTACTATGCAAACCAAAGCAGAAAAAAAATGTATTTTTTAAAAAGAACATGGTTCTTAACCTTGGATGTATTGGAATCACCTGAGCCCATCCTCAGACTTGCTGTGAAATTAGCACTTATATTAAAGCTCCCCAAGGAAAGCTAAAATATCGCAAAGGTTGAGAGCTACTGATTTAGAGTCTGCAAGACCCATGGTAAATAAAAACAGCCTACTGAGCTCCTGGAAAACGATCTTCCCCCAATTTTGAAATATTTTATAATTCTTAAAGTTTGAACTTCAGTATTTCTCTCTGAGACATTCCATTTCTTTGTTTGGAAGAGACAAAAATTTTTCTTCAGAAATTACCATGATCCACATGTCCTCCTCACATGGTCATACATAACAGGTTATTGCTGCTAATGGAATAGCCCATTTCAGCCAATGTTGCCACTAATGGTATTGATACATGGAGTCAAAACAAAGCTTAAATTGTTGAAAATACTGTGTATAGAGAGAGCAGCTTGATCAAGTGGGCATTAGTCCCTTGTTTTAATATAATCTTTCATAACACATACTTAGATAAAGATATCATGAGCCTCTTCAGTTCAGCAAAGAATTCTAACTTTACCTTTCTGCTTAATAAAGCCCCTGAGATTCAAAGGCCAATTTAGTGAAGAGGATACGTTTAAAGAGCTTGTGGAAATGTTAAATGCAGGCATAACTTTGACAGTAGCATGGGTGGGAAGGCTATAGGGGACATCTGAATTCTTCCAGTGAGTCTCCTTGGAAGAGAGTGGGCAGTCTCCTTGTCCAGCCAAGGTGTCTAGCCCCTCACCATTCAGGACTCATGGTCAGCCTGCAGGTTGAAGGTGCCGCTCTCTTCTTTGCTACCACCTTTTCTCAGCTCCAATCTGACCTTTGAAACCTGAAACCTGCTCCTTCAAGCAACATCCAGATATTTTTCTCTTGTACTTTGGCCCATGGCTTCTTTGAGGCTGTGTCTCTCCTTAGGCATGAGGTAAGTTAGGAAAGAATGCCTTTAGCATTTCAGTAAGCCAGAGAAAAGAAGAAAAGTAAATAGAAAATATATAAATTAACATTGAGCTATATGCCCTGCCTTAGTCATTCTCCAAAAACACCAAGATAGAAACAGTCCAATTATATGAGATACTTTTCTTGAATTAAAGCCACTTATCACTTCCCAAATATTCTATTCTTTGCTGCTACCTTATACCCCAATGATTTTAGAAATATGTCCTTTTGGGTATATGGAGGGGATATGAGGCAGTGTGCACCTGGAATTGCTTTTGTTTCTTTGATGATTTTTCAGAAGCTCCTTCACTGTGCCCCCTTCTTCACCCCCTGACTACCAGCATATGTCCTGTGCTTGCTTGGTGACTCTGAGGCTTGGTTTGGAGGCTGTGTCAGGTACTAGGAGATGCTAATTGGTCCCTTGAAGATCAAACCTTGGCCTGGCTCTTTAATCACATTGCTAATCTACTGAACTAGGGAATGGCTGAGAGTGGGAGACCCAAGGTGTAATTCTATTGTCTGCCTCAAACATTCCCCAGTTGGTCTGACTCTGTGCATCCCAGCAGCACTTCTCCTGTCACAGCTCACTTACCCAAAAGAATTTTGTGTGTTTTGGATTTCATTCTCACCGATTCTCACCATCGGCCCATGCAGGGAGCAAAGGGCAGTAGATAAAAAGAGATAGGGTGGGTGATGGATATTAGCAAGGAGGTTTGCTGGATGAAGAAAAGGGAGTGTTGTTTCTCAAGCATCTTCATGGGGGAAAACAGAGGAATTATTCACTTAGCTGCTTTCCATTAGATAAAGGACTGGCTAAGAGTATTTGCATTGCAAAGTAGAGGATCAATATTTTAAATTGCAAGCTTGGGACTGCGCTAGCTGCTTGGGTAGCAAAGAGTAGTGAGTAACAAGCGGTGAATACAGAGCATTCAGTAACTGAGAACAATTTGCAACAAAACCCATCTTAGAGGAGCAAGTGATTTGGGTATGTAAATATGGTTGCATCACGGTAATTAGGCACCCAACCAGGAGGGACAGAGTGACCCAGTCAGGCTTTGTCTTCCCAGGGTGGCTAAGGTACAACTGCTGACAGCGTCACTTTTCAGTTTCCCAGTTGGCTCCAAAGGCCACCTCCACCCCATCGTGGGCTCAAGACGGAGACGGAGTGGAGGTCTGGAACTGCTGCAATGACAGCGACTCTTCTGAGAGCAGTCCTGGGGGTGTGCTGGACCAGACAGTAACAGTGACAGTGACAGCCACAACCACCCATTGGTTAATCTGTAAACCACTCACTCCCAGGAGCACTTGAAGGAAGCTCAAGGACCAGCTTGAACTGGACACTGAAAAAATAGTTCACAACTGCCTAAAATCCCAGTTAGTCTAACTAGACTAAGAATCAGTCTACATAGTTTAACAACGCGATTGACACATTCTCAGTCTTTACTATAAATTTGCTTAATTTATTACTTCCCTTTAAGTTACAAAGAAACTCTGACTGACATCTGAGAACAAATACTGCATTTCTGTTTTCCTTTGGCATAAAAGAGAATTGATTTCAGATGGGAAAGCTGGCAGGGCGGGCGGGCCCACACTTGGGGTAAGGGACAGAGCCTGGTGTTGGCAGGCTTGGTCTTCGCTTCTGGGAGGACAGAAGAAGGAATGATTCCAGACGTGCCTTACTGAATGAGAAGCCAGGCAGGTGAGGGGGAGGAGGGGGCCACGTGTGGGATGCACTTGCCTGTAGCAGAGGTTTAACTTCTGGTGACGTCTCTCATCTCATCCTTCCACTTTGAACCCTGTTCTCACTCTCGGATGGCGGGAACCAGCCTCTGTGATGTTTTGCAGTCTCCAGGTTCAGGGCTCTTCATGGCTGATATTTGTTCCTGGGTCTGCTCAGTTATCCCATGCTGAGATTCTAGTTTCTGCTCGGTGGGCTTTCTAAATGCAAAGGCATGTGAGATTTCTTGTTTTAAAACGGGCCAGCCCCACATAAGCACATAACCATAGTGCCTTGACTGGGCTGAAATTAGCTGGTATCTTGCCTTGGAGAGAAGAAATGGAGGTGAACGCACTTGCCTTTGCCTTGGCTTTAAGCCTTCCTATAAATGTCAGAGGAGGGACTCCATGGCTGTTCCTCCATCAACTACCCTTGTCAAGCTCTCCAAGGCTCTGAAGTCATTTGTCTCTGCTGCTGCCATCACCTGGGTCTGGTTTTCCTGCTCTCATCCTCTCCTGGAGATAAGGTACCATGTTCCTGCCCAGGATCCCCCGGACTCCCCCATGGGCTCTGACCATACATGACTAGAGGAGGTCAAAGGCAGTTTCCTAATGGAACCACTGATTGTGAATCATTACTGTGATTTTGTTTACTTGCTAACTTTCTAAAAGATTTTTGGAAATCTATTGCCACCATTATATTACGTATTTTTAAATTTAAATTGTTGCCAAGACTATAATCTAGTTTCCTGTGTGGCATTTTGAAAATAAAACTGACACATCCCTCTTTTAAATATACCTAAAAATCTGAATACCACAGTGATTTAATACCCACTCTCTTTAATAACACGTGGACAGATTATTCATCAGTGTTAGAAATGCGACATCACTTCTTTTGCTCCTTAAACATATGAGCTCTCCACAGCCCCTGAAAATTTTGCCCTGATTTATGTGTTTTATGCTTTGACGTTTTTTATTGTTAATTCTCTCTACAAGCAAAATATACAAATATAAATACAAATTTATTTTTAAACACTTCTTATGGTATTAGGCTTGAAATTAAAATTTTCTTATGGATCACATGAAGTTATTACTAGTTATTACTGGAGTACAGTTGATCAAAACAACATGCATGGCATTTATCTTGATTAAAATTGTTAAATATAAAAAGTAATATTTTATTGGAAATGTATTTATGAGATGAATGAGACTTCCCCCCAATCAATTCATATATTCCAAAATGAATATTACTTATTACTTGAATGAACAAGGTTCAGGGTCATTTTATTCTCATATTTTTGTTTGTTTGTTTTTTATAGATTTAAATAATGAGAATCATCACTCACATATATAAGGTCAAGGAAATAAAGGGTCTTTCCTTAAGGCAATGACACTAGAGTCTTTGAACTTCTTATGCATTTCATTTCTAAAAATTTTACTGGGACTCATCATTAGAAGTTATTCTTAATTATCTAGTCACTGACAAGTTGATTCAGTCTTCTTTCAATTTTGCTGAAGGTTAAAAATTAGAAAATACCTTGTTTTAAAAAAGTAAAGATTAAGCACCCATTAGGAGGGCAGCTTTCTTCTCAACCGAGGGGCCAACGTTGGGCAGAACCCTCCGTTCCATCTCAGAGAACATTTGCCATTATGGAGCAGGGAGGGAATGGAATTGGTTTTGTGAAAAAGAAGAGGGGAAACCGTGAAAGCCATGCAGGTGTGTTTCCAGGCTGCTTAGTTTTGGTCTAAGAGTTCATAGGGTAACTGAGGATCTGAAATGGAGTCCCTTAAAACCCCAAATCCTGGGTCCTCTTATCAAGACCTCATGTGGCCCCAAGGCAGCCTGGTCTTGATGGAAAGGTGGCTGTAACCTTGGTATTGTCTCCATGTAGCCAAGGGTTAGAGGACTGTGCTTTGCTGACAAATGAGCCCTGGCTTTCCCGAGCCGTTTCCGCACGTGCCATTTTTGAGCTGCTGTTCCCCGGAGGGAGCTCGTGCAAAGGGAAAAGCAGCCAACTGTGTGGTGTGAAACACCAGACGAGATTTAAGGATTACACTTAGAGCTAATTAAGACTACAGCATGAATTTTATGCTAGATCATGATTTCTTATCTGCATATAGAGTGTCATTACTGGGACAATGAGTGCAGTATTTAAAAATTCCTGGGGACTAATTAAATATAGAGAAGTCCAGCTTTCAGACAGAAAGCTCCACAATTCAGCTCTCCCACCGTAAAAGTCTAATGGGATTGTCTGGTACAGTTGCCAAGATACTGTAATAAATAGTTTGCTATTTCAAGGGTTCGGCCTGATTTTATCCTTGTCCATTATCTTCCAAGAGGTATAATTATCTCCTCATTCATTCATTCACTTGAATGAATTTATTTCTTAAGTTCCTACTATGTGCCAATCACAGGACAGCATCAAAGTTTCTCCTTCATGGGAGATACGGTTCAGAGGTGGAAATAGTCTCAAAAGTAAGCAAACAATACTTTTGGCTTCAGATATGAATAAAATAGGGTAAGGGATTAGAGAGTGACAGGGAGGGGAATGTTGAACCTGGTGGTTGGGAAAAACTTCTGTTAGGAGGCAAATCCTGAGTGATGGATGGAGCCAGGTATTGAGGTATCTGGGGAAAGAGTTTTCTGGGCAAAAGCAGCAGCAAGGTCAAAACTCTTGGTGCAGGAGGAAGTTGGGCACGTGCCAGAAACGGGAGCAAGGTTAGTGCTGTTGCAGCTGGTAAATGAGGCAGGGAGAGGTCAGAGGTGCTGATGGTAGGTAAGGGGTGCCTTTCAGCCCAGAGGAGGAACTGGAAGTTTTCTCTAAGGGTTCTGTCTGGTGAAAGCGTGATCAGATTTAACTCACTTCAAGTCCTCTCTGGCTGCTGTTTGGCAAGGAGACTGTAGAGAAGGAGGGAGGTGAGTGAGGGCTTGGTTCTAGGAGTCTGAGAAGAGCAGAGGGGTAGGAAGAGTATTTTGAGTGTGGAACTAGCAAGGCTTGCTGACGGATGCTTTACAAAACACTGTAGATAGGAAAGGGAGAGAGGAGGAAAGGAGCTGGTAGAATTAGGAGTGCAATTTTAGACTAGAAGTTTGAAATGTCTATTAGGCATGAAAGGGGAGATGCCAAGTAGGAAGCTGGCTCTTTGTGTAGAGCTTAGGACTGAGATATTAATCCATGTGTCATCCGTAGGGGAAAAAAGACAAAGTCCTGGTCCAATTATGTTAATCCTCTAACTACAGAAACATCTACCGGAAGCCTTGTCTTAAAATAAAATCCCTATCCTCAGGTAGACAAGCATTTCTTGGCTCATTAACCAAAGATATTTTCTTAAGTAATTTTCCTCTTCTTTTTACTTTTGAATAAAGAAGAAAAGAGATAATGTTTCGTTGAGTGCTACTGAGAAAACAAGACTACATATGTTCAAATTCTAGGATGACCTGTAGGACACAATGCAAATCACTTTTTTTTATTATTAAATGATAGCTGTGTACATTAATGCAATCGTGGGGTACAGTGTGGTGTTTTCATATACAATTTGAAGTATTGTCATCAGACTGGTTAATATAGCCTTCATGTCATTTTCCCAGTTATCGTGTTAAGATGTTTATATTCTACTTTCAGAAAGATTCACTTGTACCCTTGTAAGATAAACCACAGAGGTGATCCCTCCAATGACCCTCCCTCCACCTATCCACTCCTCTTCCCTCCCCCTCCCCCTTCCCATATTCTTAGGCTATAATTAGGTTATTAGCTTTCATATGAAAGCTATAAATTAGTTTCATAATAAGGCTGTGTATGTACATTGGATACTTTTAAGTTCGTCTTCCTTGTTTAAGTACAAAATTTGAGCATCAGCCTATTTATACCATCACAGTTGAGGCATCAAGGCTGTTTGTCCACCTCCAAGAAAAAATATAGGAGATAGGGAGAGGGTCAATCATTTGAGACTGATGAGAACTCCGAATTTCCACCCACTGGTCTAGTCTCCCTCGCTGGGAGTTATTCGTCTCACTTTTATTTCCTTAGGCTCATTAGGCTCATTATTCAAGATGGTCGTGTTTGACTACTGAAATTTTCATCTGTCAAGTAATTTGTGTGTGTGTGTCGTCATCCCTCACTATATCACTTCTGCGCCTTGATGGATCCTGGTGAACAGGCCAGTACACCTACTTATTCTGTCTCAGTCAGTTTTCCATGTGGCAGAAATTGTTCTAGGAGCTCCTTATGTGAAGTGCCAAGTTATTTATCTTTGGAATAGATTATAATGAAAATGAATGGAAATGCGTCTTTGCTAGTACCTTTATAACACAGTAGGGGTGGCTGCCTCCCCTTGAGGCCAGTCTACAACTGCTCTGGCAGTGAACGTGTCTTCCATTTTTCATTTGTGTGCAGGTGTTGGCAGGAAACTTTGTCAAACATTTAGAAATGGGAAGAGCCTACGGGGAGGCAAATGCTTACAGGATATATAAACCTAATTGATAGAAGATGATTACAGACACCATGTAGTCAAGCTCACCTTATTTTACTGGAAAAAAAATATTTTGCTTCCCGCTTCTTTTTCAAATCCTAGCTGAGGCTCGACAAATTGCAATGTTATATATAAATATGTGTATGTGTGTGTAGATATGTGTATATCTATGATAGAGTTCCTGTGATACTTCTCATAAATTGAATACTTTTTTTCATTCATTTGAATTGTAGCTGGCTGTGGGTGAATGATTTTTTTAATCTTATATATAACTTTGTAAGCCACAGGAGTTTTTATAAGCAACATGATTTTTGTCCCAAGCTATTTTCAGAGATTTATATAACTAACTCACATGAAATGGGAAATCGTGGTAGTTTTGCCTTCAAATTCTCAACAGATGTTTTTTTTCTACATTTGTTCTCTCATAGCTAAGACCCAGCTTCATAGTACTGAGGATCTATACCACCTACCTTATTAAGTCAATCAATATACTCCTTTTAACTTCCTATTTCCTCTCTTGTCCTGGCTACTTGATCAGTGAAGCCATTTACTGGTTTTGACACTCCAGAAAGCCAGTCTCAGGACAGTTGTCTTATACTTAGAGGCATGGGCTGAAAGAGAGATATTGGTAAAAGTATGTGATTTTCTATAAGGCAGGTAAAGGGTCAGCCCCTGATGGCTATCACGGCACTGTGGGGTTTTATATCCAGTGATTAAGTGGAAATGCTCAGCATGGCACCACCTTCAGAAGCAGGGGTGTCCAGCCTGCAGCCCACAGGCCACATGATGATTCTGTGTGGACAATTTTTGCTTATCTGTGGGGGGGGGGGGGTCAGGTATCATGAAAAGTATGCTCATCAGCTTTTGTTAGCACTTGTGTATTTAATGTGTGGCCTAAGATAAATCTTACAATGTGCGGCAGAGAAGAAAAACATCGGGTCATCCCTGACAATGACACATGCCCTGACCTGACCCCAAACCTCATGAATGTGAATCTCTGGCTGGGGCCTAAGAATCTGTCAGAAGTACCAGAACTCTCCAGTGATACAGATACTGGGCCAGGGGGAGAATCCTCTATCTCCCTTATAGAAATTTAGCCCCCCTGGGTCAGCCACCTCCTTTTAAGAGGGATACTGCCCTTTTCACTCTTAAGGGGCTACCTCTTACAGGGCTCTAAATTCTTCTATACAATGGTTTTTAGGACCTGCAAACTGAAGTCAGGTGCCATCGAGATTGTGCAACAGGCCCGTGAATTTGAAATACATGAGCAGTTTGCAGGAGAAACTATGTCATTTTTAAATAAGTTCTAAGAGTCACATCAGGTTTTATTACATGCTAGACCCAGAAATTAAGATTAACATTTTTCCCAGTTTATTTCAATTTATTTATTCTACATTTCATTTTTCAATATTTCTGTAGTAGTTATCGAAGGTAAATTAATCAGGGAATTTTATCTAAGCAATCACTACATTCAAGGCATCATGCTAGGTACTGGGACTCCATACTAGGCTTTTATTTAGAGTCTCAATTTCAGAGAGATTCACTAATAGTATTAAAATGAGAAGGACTTATTCTGAGAAATGAAAGTCATTGTTCAAACATCAAATTTTGATTCAAGCATGTACTTAGGAAAGGCCTGATAGTGAGAGACCTCGCTCCATCTCTAAGGCCCAAAATCCTGCCCAAAATAGCTGACTGGAACACAGTACTCCTGGGCAGTCGTATCTGGGAACCCACACTCCCGTGTGTGCTACCACCATGGCAGCTGACCTTTTTTTGCAGCCAGGACATCAGCTCATACCCAACTTTACATTGCAGGTTGACTCCCTTGTCCTCACCACACACAATGTCTGACCATGAGCCAGTGCTGTCTGGTTATGTGGCTTGTGACAATCCCCACTGTGATTCCTATCACACATCACCACCCACAGCAATCTCAGGTGTAGGCTAACAGCAGCTCCTTCTCTCTGTCCCCTGTTCCTCCTTACCTGAGCCAAAGACAACTTATCACAGCGCCCACCAAGAACCACTGACCTCCATGGCAACCTGGCGCTGGCTGTCTTGCACAGCGTGTGCTCAGCACAACTTGACACAGATTGTAAGGAGTTCAATATTTCCTCCCCTAATTCAGGTTCTAACAGTGTCAGGGGAGGGGGGGAGAGACTGTGGATTAACTGGCAATGCAGAGATTAACAGGAGAAAAGACAAAGTTTCCTCATCCTGCGTGTGGGAGTGCTAGGCAATGAGCAACTCACTGAATAGCTCAGCATGGCAGCTTATAGTCCAGCTGAAGAGGGAAAAGGTAGGGGATAGATGGAGCTTCTGTAGGAAACAAGGGGGCTTCTAAGGGGAAAGCTGCTGCAAAGGTTTGTTTATGCAACTTCTCAGCCCAGAACTAAGGAACCCAATAGTCCATCCTGTGGCTGGAGACCCCAGGGGGAATTCAGGGCAGCTTCGTTCTCAGAAATTAGTCTTTAATCAATAATGGAAGCTTAGAAAAGGCTTCTTTAAAGTTTAAAGTAATTGTTACACCATTCTGGTGGGTCCTTTCAGGATCTCCACACAACTTGTTTAGGTGACCTTGTTCATTCATTGCCTACACCCTGACCCTGCTTCCTCCGACATTTCACTTCTGTCATGCCTCAGTCAAGCCCATGATGGAAAGAAATGGACCAGTCTTGCCAGCCTTCAAGTTGGCCTTCCCAAGAGAGGTGGTATTGATGACCCTTAGCAGTGCTGAGTGTCAGCCAGGCCTGCCTGCAGCTGTCGGGGAGCCCACACCGTGCCCTCAGAAAGCATATCAAGGCTCTCAGTCCAGAGTTGACCATTTAGAGAGCACACTGAAAGAAACAAGCCACAGACAGGCGGCATGAGAGGGCGAATGTGCAGCAACTCTTCCTATAAAGTAAACATGGAACCACCTAGCACAACTTAGTGTGGGGCAGAAGCTCTTCATGAGAATATTATTGTAATACAGGAGAATGCTGAAATTATGCTTACTCTAGAGGAAGGCTTTAACTTTTATAGAAAAATGCTCTAAAACTTCACTTCCAGCCTTGAATGGCAAAGAGCAAGTGCTTTCTTCAAGGAGAAGCTGAGCAATGTGATGGGGAAAAATCTAGTGGTGAGAGAGGTGACCCTGTGGGCTCAAACTGCAAGGTGGGGCTTGTAGGGAGCCCCATCATGGTGACACTGCCTAGGACTGTCATGATTGTACTCTAAATGAAGACATATATAAGTGCTTAGAATAGTACTCCATATGAAGTAATACTCCATATGAAGGACATATATAGGAGTACTAAAATAATACTCCATGTGAAGTGCATAGAGGGTGCTTAGAATAATACTCCATATGATGTGGGTATAGAGTACTTAGAATAATACTCCACATGAAGTACATAGAAAGTGCTTAACTAGTATTCCATATAAAGCACATATAGAGTACTTAGAATAATACTCTAAATGAAGACATAAGGCGTACTGAGAATAGTACTCCATATGAAGTCCATATAAAGTATTTAGAATAATACTCTAAATGGAGACATGGACAGTCCTTAGAATATTGATTTTCAGCTGGTATGCCAGGAGAGGATCTCAGGTGTGCTGCAAAAATTTTTAAAGATCATGAATTTCATTACTTTCAGAAGAAGTTGGAAGCACAGTGTGTTCTTCTACTCTTTTCTTTATCAACCTGGTTTAAGTGTGTCGCAGAAGTTTATAGGTTTAAGTGTTTCCTGTGAGCTAAAGAAGGATGAAGACGCTGCCGTGGATTAGTGTTGTGCGTGAAGTACATACAGAGGGCTTAGAAGGCGGAGCGTGGCCGCCTCAAGTGAATTCACTGCTATTATTACTCTTCTGCTTCGCAGCAACAGCGGTACCAGCGCCGACAGCACCGTGTTCTTTGCAGGCCTCTGTTCTTTCCTGAACTTCCCTTGGTTCAATGGAAGCTCCAGGCAAAGGTTATTCAGCACCTCTGTTCTGTGAACAAGAGATTAAAAATTTTCAGTATGTTTAAAGTTATCTCAAGCCTATTGTGATGATGCCTTTTCTCCAAAGCACATTTTTCCCATTTTATTGTGGGCACAAATCTTTTTTATGCAGATGCTTAATTTTTCCCCCAAAGAAACTTATTCCTTTCAACGAGGTTTTCTATTTGGGCATCACATCTCTATTCTTCCAAGAAGCCCACTGGTAAATAACGGAACAATGGCGCAAACTGTTGGCAAGAAAGAGCAATCTGCGGCGACACGAGTGGCTGGAATCCCAAGTGCCTGTAATTATATTCCCATACACATGTGCAGAATTTGATAAAAAGAGCAAACCCGTTTTGTTACTCCTTAATTTTAAGAGGAGAAAAACTGCCAAGAACTGTAGGCTTTAATTACAAAAAACAAGCTTGCCTTCAACAGATTCAAACACAGGAACACAAAGATCGAGCACACAGTGTGACCCCAGGGTGCACCTGCCACGGTTGTATCTTTCTAGGCTGCAGTGTCCTGTCTTTGATAAGCCAGCAACTCTGTCTGAATGGTGCACACCAGGAAAGGGCATCTCTTGGTGTCTCCACTGAACCATGAAAAATCTCAGGTAAACCATATATTTTTAGGCAAATCCTTTGAGATGAGGATTCTCAGGAGGGATTTGAGTGCCTTATCCGAGGTAGTTGAATTTCTGCTTCAATATTGACTATGCTTTGCTTTATTCCAAGGAGCTCAGCCTCTACTTACAGACATTGAAATTCATCTAGTTCAGTCAAGGCACCATTTAAACTTCCTTTTTCCTCTCCGTCTTCTCTGATAAGCTTGCCTCCACTTACAAAAACATCAAAGCCTGGAAGGTGAATTATTAGACAAGAAAAGAGAAAAGCACCTCTAGTTTAAGCTTCAAATGAGACCAAATTGATTAGTCATCTGAGATTAGGTTGATCTGGCAGTAAGCTCACAAGTCCTGTCTATCATCCTTTCCTTATTCTAATTTCTCTTTGAAACTTTAAGTAAGTTACCTACATTAAGTCATATCTTTAAGAGACTCTGATTAAATCCAAACCTTAACTGGCCATTGCCCTATTTGAGTTTTGTTTGTTCTAATACAAGGAAATAAATCAACTCAAGAGGAAAAAAAAATCTTAGACACAGACCAAAAATTATGTCTCATCAATGAAAATATACAAACTTTAAGTATTATCCAATAATTTTTATAGTGTAGCCAACTAATGAGAGAACAGCTAACAGGTGCCTCAATGGCCCTTATCTACTCGGATTTCTAGTAAAAAAAAAAAAAAGGTCTTCGATGGTGCCCATGGCTGGCTTCCTAATGATCATCAGCTCAACCTGATGCTAAAACAGAGCTGAATTTGCTGCTTACCAAGATGAGGAGCACCACACAGGGGGCTTTGCAGTGCCCGGGAGGGCTGAGGAGAGATTTTGTTGAGAATTTGAAGCCTGGTTTAAGGTGGGTCTTTCAATACTGGGACTTGCCATCATTCAGAATTGGTAGAAATAGGAATTGAAAGGTTCTTAAGGCACAAACCATCTCTTAATTTCCATTGAGGAGTCAGTGGGTCTTTTGACAAGTTTCTCTGTCAGACAATCCAGTTATTGGCCTGGGCAAGAACCTGGAATAGTAAGTGATGTTAATGTGAACCGTGGGTATTGAGCAATGTTACTAAGGATGGTCAAGTGCATGTAAATCTGTTCTTCAGCTATGTGTGTGGCAGGGGGTTGGGGCAGAAGTTCAGTTGGGGGTATATAGTTTGGGTTCTCTGTGAACAGAAAGTATACACACCGCAGGAATTGCTCTGTTTCATCATAGACAAGAGTCATAGGATACTGAGAGGAAACAGAAGCTCAGGTAGTACAAAGCTGTCAATTATCTACAATTCATTTCCGTTGAGCCTTAACAGCCTTTGAGACGTGGTGTCCCTTCCTTTACACCTCTGTTCAACCTCTCCCTCCCAACTAAGTAGGGAAAGTACAGGGAGATCCCTGCTGTCAGGCAGAAGGCCATTCATTCAGGGACTGAGCACTGGCCAGTTTGAAACCACACTTATCACTTAAATATTCACCAACACTGGGATTCTTGTGCCTGCTTTAAGTGGTGTGGGAGCTCACAGGAGATGGGTGACAGTGCTTATTAAAGGCCCATATTTCAGTGGTAAGGTAATAATAAACAGAAATCACATATTTTTAAAATCAAATTTTATTTTGAGGTTTGTTCTCAGTTGCTTTGGTCAATCATGTCACTGCTATTTCCATGGAGTCAAGGCCAACAAATGTCAGACTATCGATATGTGTGCGTAGAATGAATAGTTAATATTTGTGCTTTAAGTTCATAGAGAACAGGGATTACAGGTCTATAGTTAAAACAAAGTTCTAATTCAAAAAGGGCATGGGGAATGACTCAGCTCTCATAAAAAATCTTTTGCAATTTTGATTTCCTAGTTATTGGAAGAACGTTTTTACATATCCTACAAACTCCTTTATTAGTGTCAAATATGTGCATTTTTCTCTTCCTTCCTTCATGACTGAGAGATGTTCCAAACACACAAGATGGAATCGGTGGCTTACAGTGCAGCCAAAGCACTTGTGAGTGAGGGTCAAGGTTCTTGTCTTGTCAGTTCATCTCCAGTGTTTACCAGGATTAGTAAAATTAACTGGGAAACTGTATCTCTATTTTTCATATGTTTGTTGCCCTGGTCAAATTCCAGTATGACTAATTGCTTGTCTCTCATCCCAAATTCTTTTCTATTTCAATTAACCTTCACATCTCTTTCTATGTTCTAAGCTTTATGGGTATCCACTGGCATCCTAGCCATTGGGCAATTGCACTCCATTCTAGAGATGATGGTATTTTTTAATAGTCTCTCTGAGACCCTTGAAAAGGAAGGCCACTAGTCAGTTTGGGTGGTCTACGTAAGAGTGGACATGCTCTCATGCTGGCAGGGTGAATGTTGTGGAAATAACAACCAAATGAGAAAAGCAAAGGCAACCTAATCTTAGCTTGCTGTAGTAAGGGAGTCAGCCACCAGAGCTTGCATTTTGGCAGTGACTCAAAGACAGAGGAATGAGAAATATTTCAGTGGGGAAAAGGGATGCCCTGATCAGAGGCTGTTGGTGAGGGTAGGTTGGGGCCAACCAGAAGTGGGGAGCCCTCTGGCGTTGGTCAGGGGACTATCTTGGGTTTTCTCTAGTTGATCCTAAGTTACAAGTAGGGACAAAAATTCCAGAAGCTGTCAGTTGTTAACCAAGTCCTGACCATCTCGGGCCAGATGTGACAGTTTTGAGTTGTCACTAGAGATACCAGTGTGGCTTCCTGCAATATTAACTTACAGCAGGTCGGCTTCACGGGTTGCTTATTATAAATAAGGAGTTGTTTTCTTGGGCAAGTTGCTGCGGGTTGTGGGCCAAGGTTCCAGTTCTGTGTCATACATTGCCTGGCCACTGTTCTTTGCAGGATATAGCCCATCTTTCAATGGAGATATGTATGAGAGTTCCCATGCATTGAAGTTCTGATTCTAAAATAGACTATATTTTAAATTTGTTTTAGCTTCTAGTTGTAACAAAACTAAACATAGGTACTTTGAAGTCAGCTGTCTACAGTAGGTATTTCTCCTTTCAGCATTGCACATGAAAGCCAGTTTGTGGCAGTAGGTACATTTCATGAAGGCAAGCTTTGTGGAAATATGAGAACCAGGAGGCAGAGCAAAAGGGAACAGCTAACTTAGCTCAGTCTCTGCTTGGATCTACCCCTCTGGGCCCTGTGGTGGTGGATGCTGCCTGTGTATGTTTTAGCAAAGTGGTCATGGACTCTCGGTGGAGAGGCCTGGGGACCCATAGACCTGGATGAAGAAAGAACATGGCTTAAAAAACAAAGAAAATTCATCAGAGATTGGTAGGAAAGGAAAAGAAGAAGCAACCAGTTAAAATTCCATGAGCTAAAAAGTACACATAAAACTTTAGACTCTAAACTATTTTAAAAACAAATTGCCAAGAATAGATTATTGATGGTACTTTCTTCAACTTGATAGACTTTTTCATTGGCATTTCTTAGGCCCTCTCTGAGCCTGGCACTGGAAATAGCTCCATCACAACACTTTGTTAATAGTAATCTGTGACCACATGGAGAAAACAGCACAGATCCTCCCGAAGTGAGTTCTGGCGGCCTACAAACCTAGTATGGGGTAGAAATGAGGAGGTGTTTACTCTTTAGGAAGAACAGAATACTTTTTACTTTCCTTTTGTACAAGTGTTATGGAACCCAGTTATTTATTGAACACATCCCAGGCACAAAGGGGCTGGTGTAGATGTCTGGAAAATGCATAGTGTTTCCAGACTTGATGGAATTTCAGAAAGCCTGATAAGGGGGCGATGCACACACCTAAAATTCAGGCGTAGATAGCAAACAAGTGGTATAAACTCAAGGGCGCACCAGTGTCTCCATGGGGAGGGTGATGTTTCCTTGAGTTCTCATAACACATTTGACAAGTCTTACATTTTCATTCGTCAGGTTGAAATTTAGTGCACCGTCTGTGCCAATGCATGTTTAGACATTTATTTTTCTCTGTGTACATGTTCCTCCCATTGCACTCTGCAGACAAGTGAGAGAGGAAATTTGACAAGCAATTTGTATTATGTCAGTTACACCAAATCACATCCCTCATCTTCCCCTCTAATCACACCAGAGCCTCCAAAAGCCCATGAGGCATGAAGTTCCCAGGAGCTTAGGAGGTTACTGAGCCATTTGAGAGGGACAGAACAGACATCAGGAGACTTTAGCAGAAATCATCCTCCCTTCAGTTCCTTGAAATGCCCATCACATGCCTTTCAGAAAGTGATTTACCTCTCCGCACTTCCAGCAGTGGCCAGGCCTCACCTCTGAATCACTAGAGCAATCCCTCTCAACAAGGGGCAGTTTTGTCCCCCAGGAGACATTGAGCAATGTCTGGAAACAATTTTTGTCACAATTGGTGCAGATGGAAGGGTTGCTACTGGCCTCTAGTGGGTAGAGGCCTGGGCTGCGGCTAACCATTGCACAAGTGTGCAGCAGCAGCCCCAGGAGAAAGTGTGGTCGGGCCCAGAATCTCTGTAGTGCCAAGGTCCAGGAGCCCCTCTCCTGAGCTTGTACAGACATCTCCCAAGAAGCCATAGAACCCTGACAAATTCTCTAAAAGAAAGTGTTCCCATAGGCATAGCTTATGTCTATGAATATCTGAGAATCACAGCTAGGAGAGGCATTGAATTCTACGATGTCAATTAGCTGGAAATAACACTGGTGTGGACCCTACAGATTGGTGCTTGAGTCACCACAGAGGACTCTACCTGTCAGCTCACCACGGGAGTGGTGCAGGGTGGGAGGTTTCTAGCAGCTCAGGTGTGCAAGTTGTACATCCATGAAGCAAATAGTTGGACAGAAAGAATATTCCAGAAATAATTCTGTGGCTAGTTCCCTCTGAAGCATTTCTCTCATTCTGTACAGACCCTCTGGTTTCCCAGGCAACTAAATGCATTATCCCAAAATATATGCAAATAAGACTTTTATGGGGGAAATAAAACAACAGAGTTAAATTTAGGATTAATATTTAAGATCACTTAAACCTCTAAAGGCAGCTACCCTAATTAAGAGAATAGCTTCCACTTCAGTCTTAGAAACTACCTTGGGACGCTGGCTGCTGTTTGCTGGGGCTTGGATTGGGTGGGGCTCTGGTCGGCTGGCCAAGTAGATGCAGAGGGGGGATTCTGCCTTGCTTGGCAGGGTCTGTGAACACGGACCTGATCCAGCCTGCCCTGGATCGGGGAGCTCCGGGGGTAAAGAGCCTACATCCTTTGCCTCTAGGAGATTACTGAGGTGAGCAGGCCCTTTTGCTAGGTACGCTAGAGGCATACCTAAATTCAGGGTGAGGGAGGGGGAGCAGACAAACAGCTTTGGGAGGAGGGGATTTAGGAAAGCCTCCCGAAAGGGTGGAACCCCTGCCCTGAGCCTGGAGAAATGGGAGTCACCCAGCAGTGCAGAAAGCAAGAACAATGCGAGTTAAACCTGAGAGCCCAACTCCTGTGTGTCACTCACAAAAAGCAAACACGGCCACCTGCCTGGGGAAGAGCAGCTCCCTCCACCTGCAGGGCCCCTGCCAGCCAGTCCCAAAGAGTTTCATCTCCTTAGCGAGAAGGAGCTACTGATGTGATCAGCAGAAGAGGGTCACACACAGCCTCATGTTCCCAGTTTAATTCTGCTAGGATTAAAACATGCATGATTTGTATTTATTAAGGAGTCTCTGGGCCCTTAGCCCAGGATCAAGCAATGAAATATATTGACCTTTCTAGGTTTTTATTGACTTGCCAATGAACAAAATTCACAGTGTGTGTCTAGACATATATCTAAGCATGTGTGTAAGTGTGTGTGTTTGTGTATATGTGTGTGTGTGTGTGTGTGTGTGACAGCACAGCAGTCCCCATGGTGCATAACCATTTGTTTTAAACCCAGAGTCCAAAACAATGCATTTTATGTAAAAAATCACAAAAAGTACTTTTGCCTTTGCACTGGGTGGTGAACTGTGGAGACATGATTTATTTCCGTATTCGTCTAGGACCAAGGGCTCAGGCCCCCTCCAGTGACATCATCTTCCCAGACAGGTGGAGGTGCAGGCAGGCGTGGTGCAGGCAGGCTGCTTTCTGAAGCAGCCGGAATACTGCCTGCAAGTCATCTTTCATTTCTGAGATCAGACCCTGTGAGCACTCTCGTTTCCTTCAGAGAAGCCTGCTCAGAGGTGTGTTTGGTAATGTCACCCAGCTCATTAACCCTCCTGAAATTCATGAGGAGACTCAGTTGAGAGGAGTCACTTATGACAGCATTTTAAACCTTATTTTCTGTTCCCAGTAATGATGGTGATTATCTCCATGAAAACACATGAGCTTTCTGTTGCTCTTAAGGACTTGCTGGAGAAATGGGTCTTGAGCTCACTGTCCCATCGGTGCTGGGCCTGTGCTCAGTTGGCCCAGAGAACACAGAGCATGCTCCTCTTTACAGACCAGGACAGAGCAGAGTCCAGTGATAAGGACAGTAACAATAGCAGCCCTCGCGACGGGCTGAGAGGTGAATTTTACTCAAGCACCATTTGTTTGCTTTGCCTTAGTTTGTCTTAAACGCTGATCTGAAATATTTGAGACCTAGAGGGTATGGATATCATTCAAGGAGATTTCAAAGAGTATTGAAAACAGAATGACCAACCACATGGAATTACACATGACTGGGGAGGCGTGACTGTTCGTCAAATAACATTGGACTAGTTGTGATGTGCAGTCTCCCCTTCAAAGTAGCAGCTCTGGGACATGTGTCGACGCTCAAATGTTGGGCTGAGTTCCTTTCCTAGGGCTGCCACAACAAAAGGGACAGGGCAAAGACAGGTGTTCACTGCCTCACAGTGCTGGGGCTGCAAGTTTGGGACCAAAGTGTAGGTGGGTTCCTTTGGAGGATTTGATACAGAATTCAGCCTGCACCTCCCTCCTAGCTTCTGAGGTTTTGCTGGCAACGTGGGTATTCTTCAGCTTGTAGAGGGGTCCCATATCTTCACATGATGATCCCCCTATGTGCGCCTATCTCTGTGCTGAATTTCCCCTTTTCATAGGATCCCATCCCAGCCTGAACTCATTTAACTAATTACATCTGCAGGACCTTATTCTGTATCAAGTCACCTTCTAAGGGACTGGGAGCTACGATGTCAGCATATGAATTTGGGAGGAACCTGCAGCACCCCCGTTTTCACCCCATCCCACACCGAGTAGCCCCATCGACGGCTAGGCTAGCGGCTGCTCTGCCTTTCACCACTGGGGGTTGGGGGAGGGTAAGCCCCTTCATACTCCTGGGTAAATCCAGCAAAATGAAGTTCCTGGGTCTCCAACTAAACAAAGGAAGAAAAGGAGAGAGGACAGAGAGGGAAGGGGACACCCTTTAAGAAAAGGGGGGAAAGGGATGCAGAGAAAGGGAGGAGAGTGTAGTGGGTTCCACAGTGGCACCAAAGACTTCTGCCCACGTCCCGGTCCCCAAAACCTGTGAGTGTGACCTTCTTCAGTAAAAGAGTTTTGCACTGAAGTTACAGGTCTAGAGAGCATTCTGGATTACCCAGGTGGGCTATAAATCTAAACAGGAATATCCTCATAAAGACGGGAGAGGAGACAACATGGATCCAAAGAAGAAGGCCACAGAGCTGGAGGCAGAGATCAGGGTGGTACAGCCCCAAGCCAATAAATGCCAGGAGCCACCAACAGGTAGGGGGAGACTAGCAGCCCCACCCCCACCCCGGAGAGCCTCACAGGGGATGTGGCCCTGACTCCTTCAGGTCTTGATTTCAGACATGTGGCCTCCAGAACTGAGAGAGAATATATTTCTGATTTTTAAGCCACCCTGTTTGTGGAAATTTATTGGAAACGAATGTGGACAGGAAGATATAAGTGCCATTGTGGGGGCCCTGATTGTCCCCACTGGTGGCCTGTGGGGGCACCCCCTGAAGTCCCACATTCCTCTCCCACTCTGCTGTGGTTGGTGGTTTGAGGAATTGCAGAACCACCAGCTGACCCTGTGCTGTTTCCCAAGTGAAAGTATTTGCCACCTGCCTTCCCACCTATATCCATGCACACACTCTCCTTAACCTGACCGCAGCAATTAGACTCTAGAAGGAAGACGTTTGCTATGTGAACTCTGTTTAGCTAATAGGATTACGTTAGGCCAGAGAAACATCACTGAATCTTCACACTTTCAAACAAGGCAACAGCCTGTCCCTTTTTGTAAGCACACTCTAAGTTTCAGATGACTTTGAAAATAATATAGCAGGGATTGCTTGCATTAGATTACAAAACATATGCAGAAAATCTCTCTGTAATATTAAGACCCCTACTTGTTTCTGCTGGACGTGTGGTAAGGATTTGCATGGTTTGCTTGGTTTGATGGTGCTGACCCCAATCATTGCTTAATAATAATTAAACTATTTCTAGATCAACCTGTAGGCTCTTGCGTGATCCTTGCAGATAATCACTTACTTACTTTGCAGTCATGTGTCAGATCATCCTGAACAGGGCTTGACAGAATGCCAGGGCAGTGTGCCCAGCACACTGTGGTGTCTGTGTTGGAGAAGGTGACACTGCTAAGTCTTTCTCACCAAGGGAAAGGAGCGCCTGTCATAGTACCTCAGGGGGAGATAGGCGCTCAAATGTTGGGCTGCGTTCCTTTCCTAGGGCTGCCACAACAAAAGGGACAGGGCAAAGACAGGTGTCTTTGGTGCAGAAGGAGAGCAGACAGTCAGGAACATCAGATTCCTGCAGGGCCGAGGCTGCTCTCCAGCTGTACAGCCTGCGGGAGGAGGCAGGGCCCTGCCTACTGGCCAGGTCCTCTGGCCAAATGTGAATGGCAGCCTCCCTCCCCAGCTTGGGCTCCCTAATACACTAGACAAATAGTGTTAAAAACTTCACCTATTCAGATAAGAAAATTCAAACACCAGTCACTTTGCTGAGCTTCAAGCCAACTGATCTATAGAAAGTCTCTACCAAGTATTTTCCTGCCTTTGGTAATCTTCGATTGCAATCCACTCATGGAATCTTTCTTCCTTGCTCTAAGTGAAATCCCATCCCAATAAAGAAATTGCCAAAAGACTTTCCAGTTTCTTTTCTATTGCAGTATTAAATATTGCTTGTAGTAGGTGGGTCATCAGCGAGGCTCACCCGAGCTAATATTTAGTCATTTTGATTGAGTGAAATTTGTGGAAAATAAACTTTGGTCCACATTGGGTCTTCTAAGCTCCCTTTTTGCCGCTGTTTTTGTATCTACGTGGTCACGTGTCACACTGTACCTTCATGGCTTATCTTTTTTCTGCCAATCTATTTGTGAATATGGTCACTAGAGTTACAATACTTACTGATTTTTTTCCGAGACAGCAGAAACACACTTAACAAAATTTTAACCTCATCAAATATAAATTCCATAAGTTTTAGTTTTTCATATACAACATAAGCCTATAATATAAATTCTGCAATTCTGAGTGGATTAATAATGCTAACAGTTCCATACAAAATGACCACTGTGGTCAGTTAACAAAGAAACAGCCAATATTACATAAGCCATATAGGCGTAACTCTACAAGACTGGTACTGGAAAAAACAAGATTTTTTTTTTTTTTTTTACAAAAAACAAGATATTTTTACAGTTCATAGGAGCAGACTTTTTACCAGCTGGGGAATGTGGAGAAGTACCTAAAACACAAACCACTTTTATTAAAATACTTTGTCAATATCTTTGGGTTTTTTGCGTTCTTTCTCTTGAGATAGAAATTTTATGTGCTATAAAAACACAAAAGATGCCAAATTTCTTTATCCATAAAAAAAAAAAAAAAAAGCCCAGGGACATAAATTTAAGCTCTGGCCTAGAAATCAAGTTCGTAAGCTAATACTGTTCAAAAATCAATCTGAGAAGATTTTTTTTTATGAAAAGGTATCGCTACTTTGTTGGTAAGGACTGCTCAAAACCCTCCTGTATCTAAGAAGGAGGTTGTCTCCTAAGCATAGGGGGACAGAGATTCTACAAGATTTTACAAGTTCAGGCCCCTGGCATGTAATTTAGGGCCCTTATGGGTGTCAGAGTAGAGATTTCATGTTAGTCCGACTGACCCCAAGATGCATCAAGCATCTGAGTTTTATTTCAGCGTTAAAGGAAATTCTTGAAGTATATAACTTGTCTATAAACAAAGTCAGAATGTGGGGAACCAGTCGTCCAAGACCATGTAAGACTCACTTAGTACCTAAAGCTCAGTTCAGCAGTTTGTGAGAATTAGAGTTGCCCAGTGGAAACTAGAGCTTGGCTTGGGTAGTAGGTACCAGTACAAAGTCAGTTTGGGCAACAAAATTAAGTGAATGTCAGTGAACTTCCTCTACTTAAGAACTTGTACTGGGGATTTTTCCATAAACATCTTGTTGGTTAATGAGAAAGATAAAGTTTTAGGCAAATAATTATATATCCTTCTTTTATGCCATTTGTCTTCCTAGTTTATGAAGTCCTCTGTGAACAAAGTATACTGTATGAAATCAGAAAAAGATCGATGCATTTAGGAATAGGGGGTGCTTAGGGCGAGCTGCTCCTATCAGCCCAAGCTTCAAATAGATTATCATGTTCTTCTCTGACCAGCCCTTTTTTATAGTAGGGTGATCCTTTCAGCACTGGTTTTTATCAACATTAAATCAAGTTTTTATGAAATTGTGATTTCTTTGTTGGTAAAGATCTATGAGCATTTGGCAATACATAATCAGTAACAGGAACAGTCACGTCAGGGCTTCTCCAGAGTGAGTCCCTCAGAATTCGAGTTCTCTGGAAGGGGACTGGATGTTCTACACAAAAACATCTTCTCTATTCAAGTCAGTTGGGAAAACCTGGGCTAAACCAAGCTAACCAGATGCCTTCATTTTGCTTGTTAGATTGCTTAGAGCAGGGGTCCTCAAACTTTTTAAACAGGGGGCCAGTTCACTGTCCCTCAGACCATTGGAGGGCCAGACTGTGGGCCCCGGGATGAGTCGGCTGCTAAGCAGGACAGGCAGCGGCAGCAAAAACACCTGGCAGGCCAGAGAAATGTCCTAGGTGGGCTGCATGTGGCCCATGGGCTGTAGTTTGAGGACATCTGGCTTAGAGCCTTTACTTGGCCAATTCAAAGTAAATTTGCTAAAGCATTATAAATCTCTGAGTTTGGGTAGCAAGTACAGCATTTCCCACACTTATGTTGAAAAGAAATGCTTTTTAGAACACAGCATCTTTATAAAACTGGAATTCCCCAGACCCATCAGAGAGGTCAGTAATAACAGCAGCAGAATCGATGTGAGTGCAGTCTTCAGTGGGCAAAGTCTAGTTGCATTTCTTATATTGTGTGGTCAAAAGGCCCATGTAAAGTGTTTATTAATTTATCAGTAGACCTAGGTTTGATAGCAATCTGTCCTCGGTTTATATTGTTGGGAAAATAAAACACATACACCTGCTAACTAGATAAACTGCAGTGGATGTTTATAGAATCTTTGGCTGAAGAAACAAATGCTAGTGAAGGTGCCACAGAGGTGGGACAGACTCCAGGTGTACTCCTGTACAATAAGCTCAGAGGACGAAATGAGGAGGACTAGGCTGGAGAGAGCAGCTTCTGCCCAAGAGACTTACAGGTGCAAAGCTCAGGGGACAGCTCTGTGACCGTTCCCGTATTGTTTAACCTCTTTGGATTGCATTTGTCTTTTATGTAAATGGGAAATTATATCTGCTTTTTTGTATTCCTAAGGTGATGCAAAATGAAAACGGAAATAATAAATGTGACTGTTCTTGAGAAAGAGCACTCAGAGGTAAGGTAACCTATGAGCAGCAGCAAACAAAGAGAGACGATTTCCTCTCATCTTAGCACCCTTAATTGAGGCTAATTTTTATTTTAGTGTAAATCAATTTGAGAAACCAAGAGTGATAAAATGCAATTTTATAATTCATTGTTAGGCTGCCTTCTGTAACCCATATATTACTGTTACCCGAGCATGCCCAGGTTAGGGAACTAACTTCTGTCCCTGAAAACAAACGTTTCTTATGGAAACTGATCTCTTCCTCTCTCAGACAGGCTATCATCTTCCGAAATTTTCATTTTAGGAGGTGCTTGGGTCTTTGTCAGATAGCAATCTTCACATGAAAATAAAAGACTCCCTCCTGGGTTTCTCCCCTGAAGCTAGAATCAGAAAGTTTAAATTTGCATCTTCACTTCTTTTCTACTAAAATTAGGTAATGAATCAAAGTAATTATTTTGGGGCTTAATAGTTAATCAAATGTTTCAAATCCCGTTAAAATGTATCCTATCAGTTGCCTGCCTCGTTTTCAGGATTTCTCAAAAATCAATTTATTTCTAGTTCAAAAAGGTGCTTCAGCAAATCTCCTGCTAATTAACTGCCATTCTTATTTTTAGAATCATTCCCATCCCAGTTAAATATGCATATCATAGCCACCTTCTTCCTCATCTTTCTACTCATTTCCTCAGTTCTTGACACTTCCACAGCGTAAGAATTTCTCAGAATCTAATTCAATGTATTCCTCTGGATGAGACCTCAAGGTGCTGAAAAATACAATTCCTTTTATCTTCCAAACAGGTGGAATAGGTTATTTATTTGGGTGTAGTGCCTCTCGAGAGACCTGCACGCCGTGTTCCATAAACCTATAGGACTCTCCCCATTCACTGTTATTCCTTTTCAGAGGGTTGAGTTACTCTTTGGATCCTTTTCTCGGACCAACTGCTTACCAATTCAGGCATATGAAATAGGTTTTTATATGGGTCACAAGTCTGTATTGTTTTATAAAATCATTATTATTAGCAAAAAGCATAAAGAACTTTGATATACCTTCTAGAATTTATCTCATTCTTTGTCCATAGTGACCAGCTCCAGCTAATCCTTTCTTAATTATCTATTTTTCTTTTTCTCCTTTTTTCTCTCTCTCTATTTGGATAAATCTCTAAACAATTAAAACAACAGGCCATTAGAGTAGGTTCATTTAAAGAAATTCAATGCATCTCATAAGATATTTATTCTAATCCAGCAAGAGCAAAGAGTCAGATATGGAGATGAACACAGCCCATTCTTAGTAAAAAGGACTGGCATGATGAAGGCAGAAGGTTGTTGTTGGCATAGCCATTTTCCAGTCTGTGAAAGGAATACATGAAAAGTATTCCTTTTCATCAAGGACAGAGTTTTTCCTTAGAAATTGTTGCAAGGAAGCCAGACTTAAGAAAAACCGACGCTCCACATTTAAAATTTTAAAAGTACCAGATTACCATGGTTTATAAGGTTACATTTAGTCAGGTCATGGTGGGCAAACAATAGTTTTCTTAAGAGATAGTCACACTGTCTCCTATTGTCCTTGCAAACATTAGAGATGAAGTCAACTAGGAGTCAGCAACTGTGAGGGGATGGAGCAAAGATTCATTATTTGGGACAATAGCTAAAAAAGATGTTCCTGGGTTTCATCAGCTTTTTCCTTTTCTTTGGTTTGTTTCCCTGAGCTGATCTTAGTCTAGGTTATTAATTCCTGTCTGTAGATTTTGGATTAGGAGGCAGTCCAGTTTCTCAAAGTTGTCTCCTTCCAGTGTAAACAACACTCTTCTTTGTGACCACTAATTTGACGTTTTCTCTTATTATAAAGACAGGTAAGTACAGCAAACGGTATTGATTCACTCACAAAGACCTTTGCATGGTTATCAAAAGGAAAGCCATGTGGTATGACTGAGCCTTAACCTTTGTTTTGTGATCACTTTCATGTGGCAGAAATACTTTATTCCATTTCTACTCATCTGCTGGGATCAGTAATCCATAGCTGTTGTTATAACTTGGAGATTCCATCACTCTGAGCTCCATGTTTTCAGCTCTCCTGGCCACATGGCCTGTAATGTTGAGAGTCCTTAAACGACACAAGTGTGAACCAAGTCAGTTTCCTGAGAGGATGTTGTAGGCATCAATCCCACATATAAATTACACTTGTTTTTTAATAAGCTTGTCATACCTAATTAAGTTATATTTGCCTTTAAATGTAACATCTCAGTCATGATCATAGTTACAGATTTGATTTATTCAATTACATTGTGGTAGGAAGGAGGGTAGATTTTAGTTCATTCAATACCATAAAAACCTATGGTTGAAGAAAGGACAGCAATTAGTAAAGGCATTTTATGTATTATTTAACAATTGTTTTAAGTTTTTATATAGACCCAAACCAATAAATATATGTTTTTTTTATTTACAGCATGTGTTGTAAATTATTATTATTAGCTTTTTTTAATTTTTTGAGACAGAGTCTCACTATGTCACCCTCGGTAGAGTACTGTGACATCACAGCTCGCAGCAACCTCAAACCCTTGGGCTTAAGCAATTCTCTTGCCTCAGCCTCCCAAGTAGCTGAGACTACAGATGCCCACCATAATGCCCAGCCATTTTCTTGTTGCAGTTGTCATTATTGATTTTAGCTGGCCCAGGCTGGGTTTGAACCCACCAACTTCAGTGTATGTGGCCAACGCCCTACCCATTGAGCTATGAGTGCCACCTATTATTAGCTTTTCCTGGTAATTTTTCTTCTCATCTGTTTTAAGAATTTTAAAGGATTTTTTATAGATTTTTAATAGGATTTTGAAGGATTAAGTAGAATATTCTATTTAGAGAATGTTTCATTCTAGTTTTTATAAGCATAACCTGTTAGATCAAGGATTAAAGACAGAGAAAATGGAAGGAAGACTTTTATAACATGCTCAATTCAAAAGAAAACGTTGACCATAATTAAATTTATTTCCTTTAGTATAGTGATTAATCATTGTTTTGTTGATCTTGGATTAGTAAGCAGTCCACTTCTCAAAGTTGTCTGCATCTGGTGTAAGCAACTTTCAGAAATCCTGAGTCAATGTCTTAGTAGTCTGAGAGATGTTCATTCATGGTGATGACATAAGCTTACAGGGGTGCCTGTGACCAAGATCCTATTTTCTGTCATACTAAGTATCAGGAACACAGGTTGAAATCTTTTAATCATCATATTTTGATGTTTTCATCACAACTGATGTTTAATTGTGTTTCAGGCACAATTACTGATCAAGGGATTTAGCAGGGGTCTTTAGGCAAGTATGAGAAAAAAAACAGAAACCACCTGTTGGTGATAAGGCTGAATAGCTCTGGTTATTTACTCAACATTAATATCAAAAGTTGGGGCAAGTTTAGTTTCATGTAGAATTTGTCAAGGGGAATCAAGATGGCTGACTAAAAACATTAGTCACCAGATCATCTCAGAAAGAAAAAAAGTTTTAGATGGAAAAAAACATAGGTTGGTTGTAATTCTGAGGGACTAGTTCCAGAACCTACCAGAGATTGCATGAGAAGAAATTGCAGGACAAAACAAGAAGCAGCAAGATTTCCTCAGATATCAAACTCCAAGGAATGTGGATCCCTGTAGAAAGGGTAGGTAAGAGTCTTTGCTCTTCCTCCCCTCACACCTCTTACAGACTACAGGCTCCCAATCTGTTGGAGAAGAGCTTCTCTTCCATCACCAGCCCCCAAACTGCTACTACCAGTGTACTGTGACCTTCTTAAGAACAACGAATGGCAGTGCTAGACCCCTTCAGGGTCACTCCCTGTCACCACAAACCTTAGCCAAGGTGGCAGGCACCATACTGCTTCTTCACCCACCATGTGCCTTTGTCCTGCCCATGGAGCTTCTGTCCTTCAGTTATCTTGTCACTGGTCCCCACTTAAACATTTCCCAACACCTGCCAAGACTGTGGTGGCCACAGGGGCCAGTGAATCCCACTGAACTGTGTGATCCCAGAGCTTAGACATCCTGGCTAGGCTGCCTTCTGAAGAAAGGAGAGTGCAGCAAGCCAACAGAGCCCCAGGGGATAAAGGGAGCCCAAGTGTTCCATTCAGACTCTGCTCTGTCTCTCCTCCCCCGACCACAGCTGCCAAAACAGCTGAGGAAATTCCCACATGAGACTGCACAGATGCCTCAGGGGATGAATGATATGGGGCTCTCAGGAGTGGCTGCTTCCCCTCTGTCAGGATGCCCACCACACCCAGGCTTCCACAGCGAGGCTCACACCTTTCCTCTAGAGCGGGCTAAAGAGGGCTATGTCCATAAGCGTCCTGCCCAAAAGGCCTCCCTGGTGCTGCCTCCCTGCAAAAAAATCAAAGCAATCAATAAAATCCAGCACACCTTTATAATAAAATCCATCAATAAACAAGGAATACAAGGAACATACCTTAAAATAATAAAAGCCATATATGACAAACCCACACAGCCTACAATACGCTGAATCGGGGAAAAGTTGAAAAACCATTTCCCCTAAGAACTGGAACAAGACAAGGGTGTCTACTGTCACCACTTCTATTCAACCTAGTACTGGAAGTCCTAGCCAGAGCAATCAGCAAGAGAAATAAATAATGGTATCCAAGTCAGAAAGTGGAATTCATATTAGTTAATCCTGTTTGCTGATATGATCTTATATCTATAAAAACCTCAGAACTCTACCAAAAGAGTCCTAGAATTGATTTCAGCAAAGTCTCAGGTTATAAAATCAATATACATGAATCAGTAGCATTTCTGTAGGCTAATAATAGTCAAATAGAGTCAAATTGAGAATGAAATATAGCTTGGGCATAATCCTGAGGGAATTATGGTATCTTATATATGGTATATGAATTATTTAATTATGGTATCCAAATGAGAAAGTGGGTCAAATCATTAGCAAACAGGATTAACTAATAATACATTTATGGTAATAATATATCATAAATAAAATACCTAGGAATATACTTACACAGGAAACATCTCTACAACTAGAGAACTAGAAAACAATAGTGAAAGAAATCATAGATGACACAAACAAATGGAAAAACAGCCTCATGGATTACAAGAATCAACATTGTTAAACTGTCCATACTACTCAAAGTGATTGACAGATTCAACATGATATTTCAAAATACCAATATCATTTTTCACAGATCTAGAAAAAATGCTCCTCAACTTCATATGGAATCAAAAAACAGCCTGAATAACCAAAGCACTTTTAAGCAAAAAGAGTGAATATATCTAGAGACATCACATTATTTGACTTCAAATTATACTACAAATTTACAGTAACCAAAGTTATAGTAACCAAAGCAGCAGGTTTAAAGGTAGATATAAACCATGGAACAGAATAAAGAACCCAGAAATAAAACCACATAGCTATGTCCACCTGATTTTCAACAAAGCAGAAAGTAACATACTCTGAGGAAAGGAAGCCCTATTCAATAAATGGTACTAGGAAAATTGTTTAGCTAAATGCAGAGGAGTGAAATGGGATACCTATCTCACTAGATATACAAAAATTAAGTAAAGATTGATTAAATAATTAAATATAAGACCTGAAATGATAAAAATTCTAGAAGAAACCATAGAAAAAACTCTCTGGACATTGGCCTTGGCAAGGAATTTCTGACTAAGACCCCAAAAGCAAATACATCAATAACAAAAATAAATAAACAGAACTTAATGAAATTAAAATGCTTCTGTGTAGTAAAGGAAATAATTGACAGAACAAATAGAAGAAAACCTACAGAATGAGAGAAGATATTCACAAACTACACATTTGACAAAGGACAAATATCCAGAATATTCAAGCATATTAGCAAGAAAAAAAAACCTCATTAAAAAGTAGACAAAACATATGAACAGAGTTTTTCCAAAAGAAGATATGCAAATGGACAATAAACATTAAAAAAATGCTCATTATCAATAATCACTAGAGAAATGCAAATTACAGCCACAATGATATTACCACCTAAACCCTGTCAGAATGGCCATTACTTAAAAATTAAGAAACAAGAGATGTTGCGTGGATTTTGTGAACAAGGAATGCTTATACGCTGTTGGTGGGACTGCAAATTAGTACATGCTGTAATCTCTATGGAAAACAGGAGGGAGATTCCTCAGAGATCTAAAAGTAGACTTACTGTTTGATCCAGCAATCCCAATGCTACATGTCTACACAACAGAAAAGAACTCATTATATCAAAAAGACTCTTGCACCTGAATGCTTACAACAGCACAATTCACAAGTGCAAAGACGAGTTATCAACCTAAGTGCCTATCAACTGATGACTTGTTAAAGAACGTGCAGCATACATGTACCATGGAGTACTGCTCAGCCATTAAAAGGAAGGAGATAATCTCATTTGCAGCAACGTGGATGGAACTGTAGAAAATCAGCCTAAGTGAAGTTTCCCACCATTAGAAAATCAAACACCACATGCTCTAACTAATAAGTGGGAGCTAAACAATGGATACACACACTCCTAAAGTGATGCAAAGGACACTGGAAACCAAGAACCAGAGAGGGTGGGAGGGCAGCGAGGGGTAACAACTTACTTGTCATGTACTGTGTACACTAGTCTGATAATAAGTGTTTCCTCTAAAATCCCTGATTTCGTCATTGTAGAATTCATCCATGTAACAAGAATATTTGTACCCCCTAATATTTTGAAATAAAATTTTATTTCAAAAAATAATAATCAGTGACTACCATGAAAATAAATAAATATTATGTGCAGTGAGGACACGGAAATATCTCCAGCGTCTTTTAATTTATCCCATCAAATGCATTAGAATTACCACCAACTAAAACTGCTTTTAAAACCTTGAAATGGAATCTTTCTTTTGAAAATTATTGACCATTATTTCACTATCTTTAACGTGAAAAGGAGCACGCTTCTTTCCATCACTGCTAATGCATAATCATAAAGATAACATTTCACTTGTCATAACTGAATGGAGGTTGAGCCTCTCTTTTGTTCATTTATCAGGTCTTTTTGTATTAGATTCCTGATGAACAAGACAGCTCTCATCACATAAACCAAATATTACAAAAATCTACAGAATGCTGAATATCTCTGTTTCAAACCTTCCTTTTTTCATACAGTGAGGAAGGAAAACCTTTGGTGTCACCCAGAGGCTTTCAGGGAAACCCCAAAGATGGTTTAGATGGAAAAGATGTTTTTAAGTTTTATCAGTTTGACTATGAGGTATGGATTTGTGGAAGCAATTTTAAGAAGAGTTACCAGGCAATGGAAGAGAGTGCAAATCCTGAGTGGCTGGAGACAAGATGTAATTTCAGCTTCATTCAGAGTGATAATACTTAAAGTAGCAACAAAAATTAGCAGTTATTAGGAACGCTAACATTTTCAAAAGCAAGATTCTTTGCCTAAATATTAATTAAATATTAATTAAAAGCTAGCATTCTCACAAGTGAAAAAAATTTCACATGAGGTTAACAAAATCATGAAAACATTAACAAGACCTCAAGAAGGAGTATTTTGGTGATAAAAGATGCTCCGGTGTTCAGGCACAGACTGGTCTTCACAGTTTCTTAGTGAACACAAAGCACATTCTCTAAGATCATTTTGTCATCTCAGCAGAGAGAAAACTCAGTTCTAACTTTTGGGGTTGTTTTTTGGTACACTCAGGTAACATTTGCAATAAATAATTCACACCTCTTCTCTCTATCCTGTAAGTAAACTCGTCAATAATCGCTTCTCAGCCTTTTGGCTAAGATCAAAAGTAGTGAACTCATCAAGATTAGGCAAACTGCATAAAGATTTTAACACGTTTCATTTTCTTTGAAATTCATTGTTCGTAGGCATTATGAACCAAAACAAATAAGGTTCATCTCCTCTGAACCTTTCTGCTACTTACTGAACTTCCTCAAATGTATTTTATATTGCTTGCTTTCACATATTAGCACACAGCCATTTTCACCTTAAGAACATTTTTCTCCCTTGAGAAACAAAACTACATTCTGTGACCTATAGACACATTTGTATTACTTTATAACTACTGTGCCACGTCCAGGGTGGTAGGCAGAAGAATGGTCCTCCCGAAGGCGTCCAGAGCCTGATTCCCAAAGCCTGGGAATGTTCGACCGTACATGGAGAAGAAAACTCAGGCTGCTAACCAGCTAACCCTGAGACAGGAAGAAGACCCTGAAATGGGCCCAGCGTAGTCACAAAGGTCCTTAAAATTGGAAGTGGGGGTAGCGAGGGGCAAATAGCAGAGTCAGGCTAATGTGGCACCACATTGTTGCTAGATTTAAAGATGGAAGAAGAAGGTTATGCGAGAAGGGAGTTGGGTGGCCCTTAGAAGATGAAAAAGGGAAGAAAGCCCTTCTCCCCCAGAGCTCACAAAACGCAGCCCTGCCCACAACTTCACTGTACCCAGTGAGACCCATGCTGTACTCGTAACCTGCAGAATTGTACAGTAATAATTTGTATGTTTCCAACCACTAAATGAATGGTGATTTGTTACAACAGCAGTAGAAAACTAACACATGCAGCATCAACTCCTCGTATTAGTTATAACTTTAATGCAGAGTAACTGAGTTTTGTTTCCTCACTGACAGAGAAGCCCCAGAGACAGGCACTTGAAAATTATGGCATAAGCCAGGATGTACTTTACACCTGTGGTCCTCAACCCTCTGGGCCATGGACTTGTACTAGTCAATGGCCTGACAGAAGCCAGGCCGCACAGCATCCCCATCAGAGCTCAGTCTCCTGTCCCATCCCCTCAAGTCCCCATGTCTTCCATGAAATCGGTCCCTGGTACCACAAAGGTTTGTGGCTTGTTAGGAACCAGGCCTCACAGCAGGAGGAGAGAGTGGGCGAGAGAGCAAAGCTTCATCTGTACTTACAGCTGCTCCCCGTCGCTCACCTCACCACCTGAGTTTCAAATCCCTTATCAAATTCCACCCACCCTGGCCCTGCCCATTAAAGAATTATCTTCCATGAGTGCAAAAATGTTAGGGACCACTGCTGTATGAGATTAGCTGAGATCTGAGACAGTTACCTGCAATTCACAAGCTCACACTGTACTTCTTCTTACAGTCTGATATATTGTTTATGTATTTCATGACGTGGCACATGAATGTACATACCAAAAAGTCCAAGGTACTTGTACATTTGCAAATATTTGAAGTATATGTGTGTGTGTGCATGCATGTTTGTCTGTGTTTTTAGTGATTGGTGTTTTTTCAAAAAGATAACCTTAGGCCGTAATGCCAGCACTTCGGGAGGCTGAGGCAGGAAAATCAGTTGAGGTCAGGAGTTTGAGACCAGCCTGACAGCATAGCAAGACCCTGTCTATAAAAAAAAAAAAAAATAGCATACACCTATAGTTCCAGCCACTCAGGAGGCAGAGACAAAAGGATTGCTTGAGTCCAGGAGTTCGAGGCTGCTATGATTAAGCCACTGTACTGGCCTGGATCACAGAGTGAGACCCTATGTCAAAAAAAAAAAAGACATATTTTTAGGTTCTATTAAAAAAGAGAGAGCAAAGACATTCAAAAGTTTACTCAGAGAAGCTAAATGGAACAATTCAGTTAAGAGATTTTATAGAATTATATAGGATTAAGAATACCAACCCCTTTTTAAAACGTTGGTTATTAAAATTCAATCTAGTCAAATCTTTTTATAATTTTAAATAAATAACATTGGCTTATCTATACAATAAAACCAGAATTTGAAATTTAAATAATTCATATCAATTAGAAGTAGGGGAAATAAACCTAATCTTACATGTGCATATAAAATAGTTCATGCTGATTAAAGATTTATGATGTGATAAAGCCAAAGAAAAGACAGATCTCTAATTTTACCCTGAAACTACCAAACAAGTCTAATTTTTGCATGGATTTACTTTAGCTAAAAATACTACATTAACTCTTTCTATCTCACTTATCAAATATTGAAACCTCTTCAGATGTCCTCAAAGGTCCTGAAATATCTTCATACTATTTTCCTCATCTTGGCTAACCTAGGATCAACTTCTTTCAAATATTTTAACCTAGTAACTAAAGGCATTACTTTAATTCATCACTAAGCTTTTTCTCTCACAAAAGCTTCTTTCTACTTAAAGAAATAATAAGTAGTCTCTACTTTTGTAAGAGAATTTTTTTTTAAAGAATCAAGAACTTAAAGCATCCTGAGAGTATTTTTATTGGAAATTTTTTACTTTTCTAATTGTAATTTGATTTGTAAGGACTTACTTGTTTCCATAAAGCAATCAAACAGGAGCTCCACTTATGAATTTCAGCCAGAGAATATTAAGGTTACACTAATCTCTGGATGCAGAAGATATAAATACACCCATAGAAAAAGAGTCCTCTCAAACTTTTGAGCAAACGAGTGATTTGGGGGGAGTTTATAACTAGATTTCTCTTTATCTCATATATGCTATTTTTTGTAGTCCGTTGTGACTTTAACCAAACAATAAACTTTAAGATGTATTAACAAATTTTTATCAGCACATGCAAACTAGTGTATTTCTATATTTTTGTGGTACTTTTCACATTTTTAACTTTTTTAAAAAATAATTATAGATTCACAGGACATTGCAAAGATGGTAAAGAGAGGTAACCATTTATTCTTCACCCAGTTTCCAGAGATGGCAATATTTTATGTAACTAAAATGCAATATTAAAAGCAGGAAATTAACGTTATGATGTGTAGGAATAGTACAGTGTTATTTTATCATGTGTAGATTTGTTAACTATCATCGCCATCAAGATACAAAACTATTCCACCAACCCAAAATATTTCTCATACTACTCACACTTGATGGTCACACTTTGCCACTATCCCAGACTCCGGGCAGCCACTAACTTGTTTTCCATCTCTGTAGTTTGGTGATTTCAAGAACCCTGTATCCAGCAGAATGTTTTTCAGAAGGAAAGGAGAAATCAAGACATCCCCAGATTAACAAAAGCCTTTCTACTAAGGGGAGTCCAACAGGTTGAAATAAAAGGACACTGTACAGTAATTCAAAGTTGTAAGAAATAGCTACCTCACAAACATAAATACATCAGCAACTATAAATGGTATTATTATTTTTTTTTATTTTTAGAGACAGAGTCTCACTTTATCACCCTTGGTAGAGTGCTGTGGCATCACAGCTCACAGCAACCTCCAGCTCTTGAGCTTAGGCAATGCTCTTGCCTCAGCCTCCCAAGTAGCTTATTTTAACAATGGTATATAACTCAAGTTTTTCATTTCTACATAATTCAAGAGATTAATATGTTTTAGAAAAAAAACACTAGTCGACTATTATTATTACAACTTTAGCTTTAACTCCACATTTTTTCTACATAATTTAAGTAACTAATATATTATAAAATAAGTATTTTTGGACACACAGTGTACAAAGATATAATTTTGTGGCATCAAAAACCAAAAGGGGTGGGATGTAACAGTAAATGAGCAGATTATATGTTATTGAACTTAACCTGATATGAATTTAATAGTAATGTCATAACTTCAGGCTGTTAAATGTAATCTTCATGGTAACCACAAAGAGAATGAAGTAGTATCAAGTATAATAAAGATCTGATATTTATTATATTGTATTAAATATATTTATAATGCCTTATAACTGTTTCATATATATTTATAATATGAATAAATTATAAATACATATGATATGAGATAGATATAATATATAAATACATAATAGTTATAGTTATACTAAACTAAGACATTATAATTCAATATAGATATATTCATGTATTTATGTATATATAAAAAATAAAGTGTATACACAAAAGAAAATGAGAAGGGAATTCAGACATTTTACCGTAAACAGAAAATCAACTAAACACAAAAGAGACAGTAACACAGGAAAGCTGTGAGACATGGGAAAGAAAGCACAGCAAAATGGCACTTAGCGATAAGAAGTAAATCCTTTTCATCAGTAATTGTAATACTTATATAAATAAATGAACTCTCCAGTCAGAGAAATTGAGAGCGTGTGTTTAAAAAATGACCACGTATATGTTGTCTACAAGAAACTCACTTTTGAATTAAAAACTACAGATTGCAAGTGAAAAAAATATTTGTACACTGATGTTTATAGCAGCATTATTCACAGCAGATAAAAAGAGGAATCAACTCAGTTGCCCATCAATAGATAAATGGGCAGGCAAAATGTGGTATATACATGTAGTGGGATATTATTATTTAACTTTAAAGAGAAAGGGAGTTCTGACATATGCTACAATATGGATGAGCCTTGAGGACATTATGCTGGGTGAAATAATTCAATCATAAAAGACAAATAGTGTGTGATGCAACTTACATGCAGCACCTAGAGTTGTCAGATACATAGAGACAGAAAATAGAATAGAGGTTTCCAAGGGCTGGGCAGACGGGTTGAGGAGTTAACACAGGTAAAGTTTCAGGTTTGCAAGATAATAAGAGTTCTGGAGATGGTGGTGGTGGTTGTACGATGATATGCATGTACTTAAAACACTGAACTATACACTTAAAAATGGATAAGGTGGTAAATTTTATGTAATGTGTATTTTACCACAATAAAGAAGTTTTGCAGACAGGGTGAATTTAGAGCATCTCTGTAAAAACTCAGGGGTCAGTTTCAGCAGCTTCTGAAACAAGGAAGCCAAGGAGGGACTAAGATGTCAAAGACAAGGGACTCGTGGTGTTCTGCTCCAGGGTTGCTCTCTATTTCAGCAGAGCATGAAAAAAATAAATTAATTTTTAAAAAAACTTTTCTGAAATCAGTTTGAGACATTGATTTCATAATGGTGCACAACAAAGACCAGCCACGGAGAAGTCTCTGTCAGTGATCAAGAGATGTGTAATCAGAAGGAACTCTGGCTACTTTCCTGTTGTCTGCTTCCTGACAGGGCACAAGTGGTTAGACCATGAAACCACCGCTCAATATTCCCGCCACCAACAGAGAAACTAAGCAGAAGTGTGCACATCAATACTAGAAATAGAAATGGTCACAGGCAAACACAATACAGAAACAGAAGCAAAGCCCTGTTAGCCCATCATGGAATTCCCAACAGCTCCTCTCTGCACAAGAGCACTGCAAGGAGGACCTTTATGGGGCAACACGCTTTGTTAAGTGTCTTGAATGAATCTATCAGGGCCCCTTGGGGTGCCCAACAACTCCCAATAGAAGACTCCCAAAAGGGAGCATTATAAAGAGAAAATAATTTTCACTTGCCCATTTTTCAAGACAATCTGTGTTTAGAAAACTGATTCACCAACTATGAAATACAGGTAGTTGGAGGAAACCCTCACAAAGGATAGCTAAGTTACAAGGCTACAGTCAGCCCATCATTGATGGAAACACATTAGTTTTACACACAGTCATTACTGTAAAGGTTGTTTCATATCAGTATAGCAAGTCAGAGATAAAGTCACCTTTATTAGAGATTAAGTAATTTAGGAGAATGGCCCAAGGATTCATTCCTATTGGGAGCTTTAGCAAGACAGATTGATCTGGTTTTTGGTGGTGGTCATGGTGGTGGTAGAGTTGTGTTTTGTTTTACTTAGATCTGAGACAGCAACATGCTTTTATTTCTTGAGATGTGATCCCATGATAGTGGATCATGTGATATACATTTGTTCCAAATGGAGGCAGGCCAAGGTCTCCCCTCACCTGTCCCAAACCTAGGTGTTCTCTGAACCACATGACTTTCTTGTTTTTCTGATAGGATTTGGGTGTGTGATTCTCTTACATAACTAACATAATTAATTTTGTGTTTTTCTTTGTGCGGAAAAATAAAATCTATCTTGTCTATTATCATTAAGCTTTAAATTTCACCTGGTTGTCACTACTCATTTTGTTATGCCAGCTACAAATCTCTGAATCCTCTTTCCTTCCTTCACTTCAGTGTGTCACTGGGCTGCAGGCTCCATCAGGTGCATCTTAGGGATTTCCCTCATGGCTGCTGTCCTCTCTTTTGCTTCTCTCCATGGCTATTTCTTTGTTGTCAAAAGTCCTCCTTATCGTGGTCCTGAAACATTACAGTTGCCTGCCAGATGGTAGCATCAGCATGAACCACTCTATGACTTTCAGTTTGTGTCATACCTTTTGCTTATTTTGAAACCAAATTAAATGCAGAGGAAGGGGAAGTGATCATCCATCTGGAGGGCTTGCTGGGGGCTGCCCCCTGTGCAGGCCTGAGCCAGGGGCCTGAGACAGCCACCTCCTCTCCTCATGTCCAGCTCAACCCCACAGTGAGCATGTGCTCCTGTCTTCTCCTCTCCATCTGCACAGGGTCCTGGGTACCACAAGGCCACTACTGAGCTTTAGGTGTCCTTGATGTCCTTGGGCTTGTGCAGAACTTGCAACATGTTCCTACAACAGGTTCCTAGAGAGACAGCCTCCACCTGGTGGTCCAGCCACTTCCCTCCTTAGCACTGGAAAAACCTACCTCCATCAATTTCTCTCTCTAAAAAGAAATGAAATCCATTTGATCCCTGGATGGTGTTAAGCTGTGGAATGAAGTTTGGACCACTCACCTTACAGCTTCTCCTTATCACCTCTGTGACTGCAAAAGGGAGTTAACTCCTTTCTCCTCTGAAACATCTCAGACCACAAGGACGCAAAAGTCTGACCAAGAGGTGGAAAGAGGGGCCAAGATTCCTCCTACTCAGTGGCGGAAAGAACTTTTTAGCTCTTTCCAGTGGTTAGAAACATAGATAAGAAGGAAAATTTGGGACAGGGAGCAGTTATAGGCACAGACTCCCTTGAATTGTACACCTTATAATTTCAGTAGAAGTTCAGAGGGAGAGAATTGTATTTTCAAGAGAAAAACACATATTTCTCTCACTTTTAATTTTATTATTCTGAAAACTTTCTTGTTTTTATATTTCAACAGACTTAAAGGATATAAGTGTTTTTGAATAGGGTACACTGCCCCCAATAGATGTGTATCCCTCCCCCTCCACCCTTCCTCCACCTTAGTTCTCAGTGTCCATCTCCCCACTTCATGACCTTATGTAGCCCTCGTGCAGCTCCCACTAACAATTGAGAATGTGGTGTTTGTTATTCCATTCTTGAGATACTTCACTTAGGATGATGGTCTACAGTTCAGTCTAAATTCCTGAAAAAAAATCATTATCTTGCCATTCCTTTTTCGTGTCTGAGTAGCACTCCATTATGTGTGTATACCATGTACACCACACTTTCTTTACCTACTCTCCAGTTGATGGGCGCTAAGGTTGATTCCACATCTTCACAATTCTGAATTGTGCTGCAGCTAACTCTCAAGTGCAGGTGCCTTTTTGATTAAATGACTTCACTTGTTTGGATAGATACCCCGTAGTGGGACTGCTGGATCAAAGGGTAGGTCTACTTTTAGGTCTTTGAGAAATCATCACACTGTTTTCCATAAGGCACCAGCATTCTCTGTATAAAATATAAACTTGACTTTGTTGCTCCCCTCATCATCCAAACAAATCCTAAAAGTCTGCCTCCTGTATCAAGCCTTCCATTGTGACCTATTCAACTTTAATTTTTGTCTCCTCCCTGAGCTGCTGTTATGAACATGCCAGACGAGGGCACTTGCACTGTAAATATTCCATGTCCCATATTTTCTTTTTCTTCCCAATTAGCTTCAAAGTTTCTAAACACTAGAAAGGGCTAAAGGGCTTTTCCTGCTATCCAAATATCCTATGAAGATAGAAATCAAATTTCAGTGTGAGAAGATAGCTTTGTTTAGCATATAACCAAAGGCTAAAAAATAAAAACTTGTTTTCCCAGAGGTCTTTCTTCCTATGGAATAATTTTACTTGATTTGTCTCTCCACTTGGATGGTCAGAAACATAGACTACACTCCAGATAGACTGATAAATAGACTAAATGAAAAATCCCCAAATGCTGGGTAAAATGTCAGTGAACTATGCTGGAAATATATGAAGTAAAATAATCCCAATGGATTTCCTTAACAGTAAGGTTGTGATAGGTGAAATAGAGCACTGACTCCTGATCTTTTCAATATCTTGGGGTACGGGGAAAATGATGGTGTGTGTACAGCACACTGGCGTGAGTGAACGAGACAGCTCTGCAGCGGGGTCCCTGACACCTGGAAATTTTAGGGACACCAGTATCTCATTCAGGGCTCATGGGTGAGGGAGACATGGAGGATGAAACCACATCTTCATATTTATCTGACGTAATTTTTAAAATGTTGATAGTCACAAAAGCTAAAAAATGCTGCAGCCAAGTCCTCTCTCCCCTTACTTTTGTTTTCAACCTTGACAACGTCCAAGGTCACAAGCCAGCGTGCCATAATCTGTCAAGAGTGTAAATGTCCCTGTATGTACAGTGATTGAAATATTTTTCAATTCTTTTGCTCTACTTCTATTACCTTTCTTAAAAAGAAAGGGAAAAAAGAACACATCCATCTTCCTACTTTTATAAAACTCAGATTTGTCTCCTACTGGTTTGTGGGGGTGGTGAGCTGATAGAATCTCCAGCGTGCCAAGCTTAAGAAAAGTCAACTCTTAGCCAAGAGTTGAGTCTGATTTAATGATTAATAAAGTAAGTTTCTCAGAGGACTATCCATGTACCAAGTATCTTCTCTCCTCCCCATACTATTTTAGATGCTGTCATTAGGTGATAAATTAGAAGATACATATGCTGCATTTGGGGGTTTGCAGGCAAATTATTTTTGTTAGACACTTCCTCAGCTATCATCAAGTGAATCAAGACACTTCTATTTCAGTAATTTAAACATTAGCATATTCCGTCCAAGCTAAAATAAGCCACCTAAACATAGGATAAGAGCAGATACCAAAATGACAAGGGCCTGTGTTTTATTTATTACTGCCTGGAATTAAGATATTATTGCCTGCTCCCACCGGGTTCCTCTCCTGTTTCCAGGCACTATACAGAGAATTAAATAGTAGAAGATATCATTTATAGATGTGTGTGGAGGTAAAATATGTTAAATAGCTTTTAGGAGCTAGCTAACTATGTCTAATTGGAGGAAGGAAGACCAGGAAGGGATCTAACTTTGGTCACTTGCCAATTCCATCTGAAAAATTTAAGAACAGCCAACTTTGCTATAGGCGTTCATTTACTTCCCCAAGTAAATTAAAGGAACAGAATTGGAAGCTGCAGGTGGGATAAATTAATTGTCTTTCAGGGTTACTGGTAATTGCCTAGAGTGTTCTGTAAACTAAAAGTACTCCATAAATTTGTCATGATAAGTATCTTTATCATTGGGAGTAGCAAGATTAATAATGATAAAGTGATTTAAAGAAGCAGAGGCAGATTCTATTATTTTTCACACAAAAACATGCCAAATTAGTAAATGTTATCTGGTAGAAGCACACAAAAAATCCTATCAGGGAGACGAACAGATGATCAGTTTACTCCGGTTCAAAGGACACTTAGTTACATATCTGCCCCTCTGTCAGTGTTTCTTTCTTCTTTACAGGTGTCAGCACTCACATATATGATCATTCATTTTATATATTTGTGGTTTGAGTCTTACTTGTTAAAAGAAAAAAGAGCCCAACCTAACTCCATTAAGGTATTTTTGAGGGTTATGTTAGAATTGCCTGCATTCTCTTAACTTCTGTGAACATTAAGGAGGAGCCTAGTAACAGCTAAAAACTATCAAGTCCTGTGTCCTTGTTAATCCCCATGTTACACGCTGTTCATACATTTACTCATGTAGTCTTTACAACGGCCACTATTGTCTTGCTTCACAGATTGAAAAAAATAAGGCTTCGAGGCATGAAATAATTTGCCAGTGATTCGATCCCACCACATCAATCTAGCACCAAAGTACATGCATTTGACCTGAGGAAATACTGTTTTCTCTCTACATGTGTCCAAAATTACCAGATGAGAACTGCCTGTGCCAGGAAACAAGCGGTGTTAAGCGGGATATGGGTTCTCGCGTCCTCTTCTCCCCGGACCCACCTCTCCCTCTTTCCTCTTCCCATCTTGGCCTCCTTTCAATTCTTCCTTTTGTTTTCTTTTCCAAAGGCAAGTACGCCATGCGAGACCTGGTTCACAGGCTCCCGGGTGGGAATAACAGCAACAACGCGGCCAGCAAGGCCATGTCGGACGACACCGTGACGGCCGTCTGCTGCACGCTGCACGAGGTGATCACCAAGAACATGGAGAACGCCAAGGCCTTACGGGATGCTGGTGGCATCGAGAAGTTGGTTGGCATCTCCAAAAGCAAAGGAGATAAGTAAGTTTGCTGGTGACGTCCCGTCTGTTGGAGGAGTGTTGGCATGTGTCTCTGTATTGGTAGAACTGGTTCTGAGAGTGTCGTCTCCTGGTTATGGGTAAAACTGTTGAACGTCACCAAAAAGCAGATGTCTGTGATAATCAAAAGAAGAAAAATAGCAGATGGCTTCCAGTTCTCCCGCCACTCGGTGAAAGCTAATATTCTTGCCAATTCTGACCTGATAAATAATGATTTGGAGACTAGCAGCTACCGCAGTACTGTTAAGGGGGAACGTGGCAATCCAGCATTTGTGCTAGTGTGTCCCTCAGCATGGGAGAGGTGCCACCTTAACCAGCACTCATGAAGGGATCTTGCTGTTTTTGTTCCGCTGTGGTTGGGGGTCCATGTGTTGATGTCCCACATCCTCTGGCTCTGTGACTCTCCACTCTGCATATCAAGTCAGGACCACCTTACCAACATCACAGTAGCCCCCGAGTCATAACAAGTCATCATGCAGGAAGGACAGAGGAGTAGACAGAGTGTGACGGAGTCAGAGAGAACTTGGTTCTACCCCAGTACCCTCCCTTACTAGCTATGCGATGGGTGCAAATTATTTAATTCAGCAATAACTATGCCTACACTTTCCGATCTAAAACTAAGGGCTGTCATAATGTGCTTCTTGGAAGAAATGATAATCAAATCTTAAAGAATAAATAGGTATTTCCAAGATAGAGGGGTTAGCAGCGAGGAAAGAGGGTGTTCATGTAAATGGAAAAAAAAGAGATCAGATTTGCTGGAAAAGTAGCTGCGGCCACCTCAGATGGGAATATCCCCCAGTCTGATTTAAGAACCAAAGGTATCCTACTATATACAACCAAAAACTATCTTCACAAGCTGGAGTGTCAGTACGGTAGCAAACTGTCAATTTTACGGAAACCTTTACTAACCTTAATTAAACTTTACTTCCTGGACGTCCCTCAGCGTAATCCAATAAGATTACGAGGGTAAATCTTTGGTCATCGGGGTCTACTTCTCGACTTTTCATTCTTCCCCCCCCCAATTTCTTCACATTTAAATGCTAAATATTTTTTCTTTTGTTATTAAATGCTGTGTGGGATGCATTTTGAGGCTTTCTGGAAATTCTACCTCATTATTTCCCTTAATTCAGAATATTACCCATGTTTTATAGAAGAAGATGCAGGGTTTCTACTAAAGCACCCTGAGACTTCCAAACAGCTCAGTCAACAGTTCAGCATTTGGATTCGAATGTTTTCTCATATCAAGTAAAACGGCCCCACTGGACTCAAATGTAATAATTGTGCAGCGTAGATTGTTGACTTGAATCGCATCCTATGATACTGCGCTTACAGTAAATGCTATCCTACACGGACAGGAAGCCACTGGGTTTTCATCTTTCTGTAGCTTCAGCCGACCTTTGGAATCTCCCACTGAAGTGCTTAACTGTTCTGAGCATTAAGAGCTTAATATGGTAATGATTTTTTGAGCACACACACCTACACGCAGTGAAGTCGTAGTCCACAAAAACAATCAGATATATTTGTCTATATTCATGAGACATTCAAAGATTAAAGTATTTTCTCTGAATTATAAGACTACAGAGCTTTGAGGAATGGTTTGGCGTGTATTAATCCCCTCCAAATGTGTGAAGATCTCTACAGCGGTGAGCATTAGTAAATGGGCCTTAAAGAGAAGAGATGCTTTAATCAGTCCTGTAGTCAAAGAAAATTTTTTGAAGAACAAAATTTTAGTAACATCTGAGGAAGCCATTTATGAAATAGTATACATTCACATTGCCAATACAGAATATGGTCCTGTTAGGCCTGGTCCAATCTTTTCTTTAAAGACAGAGTCTCACTTTGTTACCCTTGGTAAAGTGCGATGGCATCATAGCTCACAGCAATCTCAAACTCTTGGGCTCAAGTGATTCTCTCGCCTCAGCCTCCTGAGTAGCTGGGACTTTAGGTGCCCGCCACAACTCCTGGCTGTTTTTAAAGACAGGGTCTTGCTCTTGTTCAGGCTAGTCTCCAACTCGTGAGCTCAGGCAATCCACCCACCTCGGCTTCCCAGAGTGCTGGGATTACAGGCCTGAGGCACCGCACCGCACCCGGCCCTGGTCCGACCTTGATTACTATGAATGGGAAGATTTTTTTCACTGCAGATGATCTCATAAATTCCCTTTAATTTGATACAAAGTCTTTCTATGGAATAGTCACTTGCTTTATCTCATTGTCCCTTTATCTGTTTTTCTAACACCAACATCCTGGATTTATGAGTTTAATAAGAAGTGCTAAATTGGGTGGAATTCAGCGTCTTCCCAGTTGTAATTCTCCTGCTCTGTCAGTCCCATCTAGTTTTCCATGCAGTTTATCTATTTTTTTTAATATACCAACTGATTTAAGGATCAAAACAAAACAAGATCTTCATAACAACATTCATCCTCATCTTTTACCTACACTTCAGTCTCATTATTGCTTTTCACTACTCTTAAAATGAATCCAGAAAAATGTCTCCAAATCTTAGCATGAAATTCCAAATTTATCTCAAAATTCTATTCTGAATGTAGGTGTTGAGATTCTCATGGACTTCTAAGCATGTTTTAAGGAAATGTAAATTCTTTATTAAAAGAGAATTTTTGGAATTAGAGATAATTTAATAATTGGGAATGGCAGGAATATCAACCGGTTAACCTGGTTCACTGATGAAATGTGCACAAATCCGTCCACCCTAAATTGTCCTCAAAAACTTATCTTTGGAAATAAGTTTGGTTCAAACCTGATTTTTATCTGAGATAGCACAGGAAAACAGATCAAAGCAGCAATCCAGATATGCCCTTCCATTTTCCATATTTATATATATTTCTCAGTATATACAACGTAATATATACAGTGATGTTAAAGAGTTAGACTGGTAAGTTTCCAGTCACAGTCTGTGGAACTACACGCTCGGTGCCTGGGAATATGACCCATGGAACTTAGATTCTGGGACCGTGTCGCGGGCAGAGCAGTGTTGAGCAGTCACAGTGAATCACACTAACTAAGATCTTCAGCCACCCCTGATCTGACAGCTTGGGTGAAGATCAGATGTTGTGTAATTGTTATTAACTCTTAGAAGAGTCTCATACTCACCACTTTGAAGTCTTGATAACTTATTCTTTTCACATCATTTTAAACACTCCTTATGGACCTTGGATGGCATTCATCTGTTATAAGAATACATTTGTTTTTGCCAGTTTTAACAGTTATATAGGAAATAGTGTTGAAATGTGTCACTGTATTTTGTCATAAGACAGAAAAGCTATTAACAGGCTCGACTGTTACTGTCAGTAAAGAACTGTGTATTGTGGCTTGGGTTGTAATCACTTGTCACATTAGAAATGCTCAATTGTTCAAGTCCTTCAATCAGTAGTTACAGTTTTTCAAGTAGAAGTTTCTATGGTAAATGGATCAAAATGAAAGTCTGAAAAGAAAGCAACATTTCTCTGACCTTCGTGTGTTAGTGTAAGGCTGTGATGTGCTGGCATTTTAATTGAGGGGTTAAAGCCTGCTAGTCATTACACATTCACAGTCTCTATTTTGTAACTAAACTAAGGTAGAAACACAAAACCACACAGTGTCAGAGGAATTTCTGCATACTAAATATGTTTCAAGTACAGTATCACTACCTGAATATTAATATCTGTTCCTCTGAAGTTTCTCGGCTATTTTTGGGAACAAGTATCTACCTAACGATGATAAAATACAACAAAACATAGCATTTAATCTTTGTTCAGCTTTGATTATATAAAAATAAAATGTACTTTATTTGTATTCATGGAAAAATCTAAAGTTCTCTGTTTATAAGTCAGAGGAAATACAGGCAGACCTCAGAGACACTATTGCAATAAAGCAAATATTTCAATGAAGTGAGTCACAGGAATTCTTTGGTTTTCCAGGGCCTATGAACGTTGTGTTTATACTATACTGTAGTCTATGAAGTATATAATAGCACCGTCTCTACCAAATATAATAAACATACTTAAATTTAAAATATCTTATTGCAAAACAATTTCTAGCAATCACCTGATCCTTCAGAAAGTCATTATCTTTCTGCTGGTAGAGGGTCTTGGCTTGATGTTTATAGCTGCTGACTGGTTAGAGTGGTGATTGCTGATAGTTGGGGTGGCTGTGACAATTTCTGAAAATAAGACAGTGAAGTTTGCTGTATCATTGACTCTCAAATCACCCTGCTGCTTTATCAGATAAGTTTATGTAGTATTGTAAATTCTTTGCTGTCATTTCAACAATGTTTACAGTACATACATGTATCTTCACCTAGAGTAAATTCCGTCTGAAGAAACCACTTCCCTTGCTCATCTATAAGAAGCAATTCCTTATCCATTTAAGTTTTTTTGTGATACTGTAATAATTCAGTCACATATTCAGGCCCCACTTCTAATTCTGGTTCTGTTGCCTTTTCCACCATATCTTAATTGATTTCCTAAACTAAAGGCTGGACAACTTCAAAGTCATTCAGGAAGTCAGAATCAACTTCTTCTAAATTCCTGTTAGTGTTGATGTTTTGACCTCTTCCCATGAATCACAGAATCCTAACGGCATCTCAAATGGTGAATTCTTTCCAGAATATTCTCAATGGCCTTTTTCTCAGAGCAATCAGAGGTATCACTACATATGGCAGCTCTAGCCCTACAAAATGTTTCTTAAATAATAAGACTGGAGTGAGTGAAGATTATTTCTTAATCCATGACTGCAGAATGGATGTTGTGTTAGCAGGCAGGACAAAAACATTGATCTGCTTGTACATCTCCGTCAGAGTTCTTGGGTGACCAGCTCCATTGTCAATGAACAGTACTATTTTAAAAGGAATCTTTGTTTTTTCTGACCAATAGAACTCAGTAGTGAGATCTAAAATATTCCGTAAGCCATGCTATAAACAGATGTACTGCCATCCAGGTTTTGTTGTTCCATTTATAGATCACAGGCAGAGTAGATTTAGCATATTCTTAAGGGCCCTGGGATTTCTGAATGTTAGAGCATTGACTTCGACTTGAAATCACCAGCGACATGAGCCCCTAACAAAAGAGTCAGGCTATCCTTTCATGTGTTGAAGTCAGGCATTGACTTCTCCTCTCTAGCCATGAAATTCCTAGATAGCATCTTCTTCCAATAGAAGACTGTTTGATCTACACTAAAAATCTGCTATTTAGTGTAGCTGCTGTCCTCAGGACCTTAGCCTGCTCTTGTGGAAAGCCTGCCGCAGCTTCTGGATTCACACTTACTGTGTCACCTTACAGTTGCACGTTGTGGGAACATCTGTCCTTAAACCTCATGAGCCGTCCTCTGTTAGCTTCAAACTTTTCTTCTGTAGCTTCTTCACCTTTCTCAGCCTTCACAGAACCACAAGAACCTATAGGTGCTTGGTCTGGAGGTTAGGCTTTCACTGAAAGCAAAGTTGCACCAGAGTGTCCTTCTGTCCAGATCACTTGAACTTTGTCCACAGCAGCCATGGACCTGTTTTGCTTCCTTATTATTCATATGTTTGCTGGACTAGCCACTTTTAATTTCCTTCAAAAACATTTCCATTGGATTCCACAATCTGGCTATTTGACACAAGAATCCTAGCGTTCGGTCTGCCTTTGCTATTGGCGGGCTTTTCTCACTAAGCTTAATCATTCCTAGGTTTTGATTTAAAATGAGAGAAGTGCAACCATTCTTTCAACTTGCACACATAGAGTCCATTGCAAGGTTATTAATGGGCCTAATTCCGATATTGTTGTGTCTCAGGGAATGGAGAGGCCTGAGGAGAGGGAGAGAGAAGGAGGAATGGGGTAGAAGTCAGAATACACAACTAACATCAAGTTTTCTGTCTTCTATAGGCTGGGTTCATCCTACACCAAAACGTTACAAGACGAGCATCAAAGGGCATTGATCATAGGTCACCGTAACAGATATAATAATAATGAAGCCGTTTGAATATTGTGAGAATTACCAAAACGTGATACACAAAGTCAGCACATTCTGTTGGAAAATGGCACCCAGAGACTTGTCCAAATCTTCATTCATAAAGCCTTCATTTACAAATGCAAGGTGGCCCAAGCCTTCCTGTAAAAATGCAGGTCTGCCCAAACCTTCATTTGTAAAACATACAATAGCTGTGAAACACAATTTTTAAAAAATGAAGTACAATAAGATGAGGTATGCCTGTACCTTTAGACCATGATACTATCATAGATTATGAAATTATGTAGCAACCATTCACTTCAGTAAAAGTAAATATGTCATTGAAATATAGCTAACCTTTTGTAGAGAAAAAAATAGAAATTTATATGAACTCTTTATTTTTTCTCTTGAAAATATGTGATATAACTAATACACTTCTACATGTAGCCAAAGTTGAATTCCATCTCAGTAATAATAGCAGACAGATTGACTGTTACTATTGCCCATAGATGAACAGGTGAAAAAAACCTTTAATTTAGTTGGTCTAAATGACAAACATGAAGACCCAGGAAAACAGCAGCCATTTTATCAAGTTGGTATATAGTTGGCATCTCATAACTTCATTATGAAGTGCATGTCCTCATAGTATCCATTTACTGTGGCTCTCAAATCGAAGCAGTCTGACCCATCTAACCATCTACTCACTTTCTATTTTAAAAGCCATCTTATTTCGATGCCATCTTTGATCCAAATGTTGTATTTTCTTTAGTGGGTCTATGGGCCACACCAGGCCACTGGTCAGCTTCAGTGTATTCATCACAGTGAAGTCTTCATAAATGATTGTACCCTGGCGACACCAAGAGCCACCACTCACATGGAACTAGGGGTCTGCAAACTGGCCCAGAGGCCAAGTTCCATCCACTATCTGTTTGTTATAGTTCCTGGGTCACAGCCACACCTATTCGTTTGTGTGTTGTGTTTTTTATTCTTTTTATGCTATAGAGTTGGGCAGGCCTTCATAGCCAAGAATATTTATTATCCAGTGCTTTAGAGAAAAGGGTGCCAGGCCCTGTGATAGCCCACACATGTCTCTGTCAGGCACTAGAGCCATGCAGTTAGTTGGGAACCAGCCTGTGGGAATCCAGAACACACAGATAGCCAATATCTCCTGCCCACCAGTCAACGTGACTTCCTAGGATCTGGCTGACTTAAATCAACACCAATATATTGACATAACCTCTGTTTTGAGGTACAGACTGGCACTGAACCAAAATACATAATTACATTTTTATAGAGATCTCAAAGGCGTGGATCAAATAAAGGATGAGAACCCCTATTCCAAGGCTTTATGTGACCTTGGCTTTTCAGTATGGTCCAGAGGACAGAACTTTAAGTGTATATAGGGCTTTGCTACTGAGCTCGCTGTATATATTTAGACATGCATTCATCTATATACATACAAGGGCGTGTGCACACACTGGCAGTCACTGCCAGTCTCCCGTGCTTACTTCAGCACCTGCAGAACCCACCCCTGCAGTCACACAGGTGTGGAGAGCAACACTGCGTGTGCTCCTGTGCTTCACTGGGGACAGTGAATTGCTTTTTGCTACACAAATGTACCCCACCTGCCTTAAAACTCCTAAAGCTGGCCCTTCCCACCCACTGTTTTTTCTTCTCTCTGTCCCATTCTGTGGTCAAATGCTAAGTCTGCATTTCGACTAAATGCCACTCTTATGTCTGCAGTTTGAAAATTCCCTGCCAAACTGTCCCACATTCCCATCTCTCACCCTCCTGGGTGTGCTGATGAGAATGGGGCTGGGGGGGTGGGAGGGGCAGAACACCCCTTGCAACCTCCAGGCTGAGAGAAAAAGAGCCAGAAAAGACACATGGAAGTTTCTCCCTGCCCTTTCCTGAGACGTCCCATCAAGGTGAGGCTCCGCTGCCCACTCACGTTGCATTTCCTGTCTTTTCTTTATCAGACACTCTCCGAAAGTGGTCAAGGCTGCATCTCAGGTCCTAAACAGCATGTGGCAGTATCGAGATCTGAGGAGTCTGTACAAAAAGGTAAGGTTCGCTTCCCCTTCTTGCTCATCAGCTGCACACAACCCGCACGTCCAAACACACGGCCTGGGGTGGTCGTGCTGACCTCAGTTATGGGGGCACTCGTCCAACAGCCTCAGTCACGGAAACAAACAGCAGAGAGAATCAACAACAATGCAAGAAAAGAGGCTCAGTGTCCCCTAACTATCTCCAAGACCCTGGTGTCTCTGGACCAGACGGACCCACACTCTGGTCTTGCCCTAAATCATCTGAGAAGGAAATAAGCCTTGTTTTCCTGAGCTTCTATATTTTATAATAGATTAGAATAACAAACACAGGTATTTTGAAAACATATAATTTGAGACAAAAAACTATATAAATATAAAGCAATGCAGGAAGTGAAGAAGTATCGTAGCCTAGGAACACTGGAGACCCAGCAGTGTGACCCATGTTCCTAAGCCCCTGAGGGGTCACCGAGTGACTGCTGGGGAAAGGTGATGTTCTCAGCTGACAACTGTAGATGATGAAGCGGGCAACCTTTGCTCTGTACACTCCTCCACCCCCAAGGCAAGCAGGCATTTCTATCACATATTTCAAACATTTCAAAGGAGTCTTCACCCCCAATGTGTTGCAAAAAAACCTTTAGAGAAAAATATCATATATAGAAATTTTGATTTTACACTTCATTTCCAAGTGCTGCTAAATAAAGAGTGCATAACATCCCTTTTTTGAGTTAGGAGGAGAGAACGTTTTAATAACGTTTCCCAGAAGCTGTTTTGTTGTTATCAGACCAGCGAGCGTGGGCAGTTTAAATTCGCATTAACACGCAGGGTAGAGAACACCGCTGAAAGGCGGGAAGCACAGGCATTGGCTCGGTGCCAGGATTCGGAAAGCCTGAGCCGGACTGGGGAAGGGAGTGTGGGCTTCCATCGAGAACAGCCCAGACCACCACCTTGCAGGGAGTGGGGGAGAGAGCTGAGGCCATCACTGCCTCTGTCCCCGTTTGACCAGCCTGGCAGGGACCGGCTCAAGACAGAGGAACATGGGGCCACAGCTCTCCTAGGGAATGAGACTCATCTTGCCACAGGGAAAATGTGTCTTTTTCTCTAAGCCAATGGGAAAAAGTAAATATTTAATAACTGTCTCTACTAAGTTGCTATCTATTTCTAGATTTCCCCAAGGCCTTCTACTTCCCTTAAATATTCACTACTTTGCACGTTAGGTTTCTAAAATTTAGCCTATTTATTTCTCTTTCAAAATTTTCCCGTTTTCTAACAGGAAGTATGTTTAAGTTGAAACAAAAAATGCAGAACTGAGTGCTAGAGGAGGGTTCTAGATTAACTCAGGGTCTCCCTAGTGCTCCGCGTGTTGGGGTGAGCCCTTCATGGAAAAGGCTCTGGCTTCCCCTCTGCTTTGCCTGAAATCCAAACCCCAGGACCTCTGCTTAGTTGCTTTGAGGCTCCTCCAGGAGCAAGAAGAGGGTCCTTCGGCTTCATATCTCACACATGAAGATTGTGCTGTGAAATAGAAAGGAACTAGTCACTCTGATTCAGTGGTCCCAGAAGCTCGGTGAAGTATAAACCCCACCTGTGCTCCACCCTGACTGTTTCCCCTGGGCTGAAACGCACCTCCCCATCCCTGCATGCACTGAAGGGAGGGAGACGGCTGTTCCGGACTTCCCAGCAGCAATAGGAGTTTCCCATCTTAGTTTTTCCATGTTGGTCAGAGCGTTCAAAAAGTGCCCTTGCCTTTCTATTTCCATAAAAGAAAATAAAAAAGAATGTGTTGACAGGAATTTAATGGAGCTAAAACTCAGGAGCTAAAGATAGTTTAAAGTGTGAGGAGATTTAAGCAGGAGGGCTGAACAAATTGATGGTGATGTTTTTAGGTGACCCATGATTAAAAAATATTGAGAAAGAGCTATTCTTAATAATATCCAAATTATGCAGTTGTGAAATGAAAGGGGGGCCTTGGTGCTCCATGTCACAAGAGCTGCTCATAGCAAAGCTCAAAATTCAAAAAAAGCTTTTCATGTGGAAAGTCCTTTTGTCAGAGAACCAAATTCAAATTCATTCATCCTTCTGAATTGTTTTTAATCAGTGGGGAAATAGGTTTCTGTTTTGTTCTTCACTGCTAATTTACATAGCATGGGGGAAGAAGTCTGATCCATATCTTTTAATTATCCATGCTGCAAATCTATTTATTAAACACCTATTATAGGCTTAACAAAGGAAGAGTTCTAAGGAAAACGGAAGATACGGGAAGGAGCTGCTGAGGGTAAAGATGAAATATGAAACAATTATTGGCAAATGCACTAGGTTCCCAATTATACACTCCAGATTTTAAAGCACAGACTAAGGGAGACAAAAGTGGAGACCCAAATCTTGAGGAATGTATAGAGTCCTCATAATTGGGAGGTAAAAGTAAGGGCACTGGAGGTGAGAAGGGGAATATGAGGGGACAGTGGGAAGTTAGGATGAAAGCAGCACATATGTCTCTGGGGCAGAATTCAGCCCATCTGTCACTGGCTAATTTTCTCTAAGATTCCAAGCACAGAGGCTGGGGTCTTATTTAATTAGCTTGCTACTTTATGTTACTTAGAAAGACAGTCAGCATATTCTTCTGGCTGGGGGTATTGAACAATACAAAAGTATGTTTGATTCGTGACATATTTTGAGCCAAAATGTATTTGTGTTGTCTGAATCTTCAACTTTCCTGAGGTCTCCTCTTCTGGGTCCTCCCCCCCGCCCCAAGGGAACATAAATATTTGCAGAATCATGTTAGTACATGCAGGCTAAATAATGTGTCATCCTTTTTTGAACCAATCTTTAAGTTTAGATAACCACAAATAGAATTTTTAAATTTTGTTGTCATTCGTATCATTACAAAGGATATTTTCTAAAGGATAAGAAGATGAACCTTAGGGAGAGACTGGATAGAACAGTACTAGAGAAGCAGGAGAGGGGATGTTTCTGATGGTTTTTGAAGCTTGGGGCTTTAAAAAAACTGAGGTGACTGCCATAGTGGGGTGCTTATGATGGACTGTGGTGGGGACTGTTGAGACGGCTGGTTTTGGAAGAAAGGACATAAATTAAAGCAGGGGCTTAGAATGTAAAGATTATAGAAATTATTGTGTACAAATATTTATTTGATAGCTTAATAATCTGAGAGCTGTATTAGTTGGGACACAGCCTAAGTCTCTCTAATAGAGTGAGTAAAAACTATCGGTGTTCCAACCAGAAAGATCTCCTTCTCTCTTGGGAGCCTGCGCCTGGTCAGGCAGGTGGCCAAGGGCCAGCAGGTGACCATGGGGCCATCATGTGGCTCTGCCTTGCCAGTGTAGGCAAAGCTTCCTGGCCCTTCCCCCTGCTCATTCCATGCTACACAGGGAGAATAAGGGGAAGGAAGGGAAAGAGAATAGAGGCTGCCAGACCCCAGGGTGAGAACAGGGCCCTGTGGCTGCAGCCAGCTATGAGGGAAGACAGGAAAAGTGGGTGACATGACCCCTGCTAAATGTCTGTGGTGAGAGGAGACAGGGGGTAGCACTCCAGCAACCATTTCCTTCTGTCTTTAATATCTTCAATGTCAGCCACACTCATGACCTAATGAGGCATATTATTCCATCCTGGAGTGACTGTGACTATCTGGAACGTTTTACTCACATTAAAGGAAAATCTCTTTATCTGCAACTTCTGCCCTCCACAGCCAACTGAAAAGGTCTGATTTCTCTCCTCTGCGATTGCTTTCCTGGTGTTGACAGTAGGCAGCCATCCCTTCTCTAGGCCTGACATGTAGATGGGAGGAAAAAAAGAAATCTTCCCCGAGCCATCACCAGGCTCATAGCTGACGCCCTATGACAAAATACAGATTAGCAAGGGAAAGCCTAAAAAATCATCTGCCATGAGGCTACGTGACACGAGAGCTTCAACAAGGAAAGGAAGAGCCAAAGACACAGGCCAATGTGTGTGTTTCTTATGTTTAGGTTTGATAGGTTTGATGAACAGTGGACAGTCATGGAGAAATGTGATTGGAGGATAAAAAGGTGTGACCTAAAGGTCACAAACCGGAGGGGTGGGGGTTATTAGCAAGGCCTGCTGGTTCGGATTCATTTTGTGCCCCTGTGTCTTCAGAGATAGGGACGTTCCTTTCTTCCAGGCACAGGAAGACTAGAATAGGGAAAAGTGGAAGAGACTGTGCTACAAGGCAGAGATGTCATCATAACTCAGGGCAGTGATGTCATCATAGCTTAGGGCAATGATCATCATAGCTCTCTGCAACTTTAAACTCCTGGGCCTGAGTGATCATCCTGCCTCAGCCTCCAGGCTCACACCACCACACCTGGCTAATGTTTCTATATTTTGTAGAGACAAGGTCTTATTCTTGCTCAGGTTGGTCTAGAACTCCTGGCCTCAAGCATTCCTAATGCCTAGAGAAATACTAGGATTAAAGGTGTGAGCCACTGTGCCCAGCCAGCACCCCTTTTGTCATATAGCACCCCAAGATGAGTATATTCCCCCAGGCTTATTTGAAGCAGAGGAGAATAAAGTGAGACTGTGCTTTGCTTGTGCTTGGCATTCAACTTCTAATAAAACTTAAGCTCAAACTGATGTTTGAAACACTTGTCACACTATTAGTGAAATACAAAGAACAGATGGCCAAAGGTCCAAGGTGCAGCCCTGCCACACTCTCGCAGCTTCACCTTCATCAAGTTACTTGAGACCCTCTGGCCATCAGTGTAAAGTGTTGACCTCAGCATCCCTGTGGCCCACTCCTGAGGAGAGATGGGACCCAGTGAGTAGACCTTAATCCTCCAGGTGTCACGGACCGTGTCAGGGATGCCCTGGGGTTGCTGTGGGTCTAGTTCTCTGTCCCTGGTGAGCAGTCATTGCTGATGACTAAATCGCCTCTTAAAATGGTCCATGGCAGTTCTTGCACCTGGCTGAATGATCTGTCTAGGCAGCTGGACGTGCCCCAGGGGCATGCTGGTTTGCAGGCCTAGGCCTCTATGATGTCTTTCTTTTACTTTGTGTAGACTACTAGGCTACTTGTGTAGCCAAGTCTGTAGCTTTCCTCAACCCCTCATCAAAGAACTTCCCTGCCTTTCATGAAGACTGTGGGCATCCTCTCCCTCAACCCCACTGTAGCTTTCCATTGAGGAAAGCTGTGCCACCTGCCTTGCTGGGCAGCTGATTATCTCAAATGGAACAACAGTCATCAGAGTGCTTTGCAGACTGGGAAGAAATGCACCATTGGAAGTTGGTGCTCTGAATTCTAGAACATTTTAATGCCATTTGACTGATGAACACTGTCTCTGCTATCCTGTCCACAAGCAGTTGAAAGTATGGACCTGAGGATTTCATTTTGGCATTGTCATTATCCCTGCTCACTTTGTGTCCCGCCTCCTCTGTCTCCTCCAGTTCCTAGATGCCCATCCAGTCCCTGTTATCCAGTGGAAGACTACTTTTCCCATGTTTCGCTCATGGTCCCAAAACTTTTTATTTTGCTCTATGGAACGCAAAGTGTTTCAGAGATAACAGCATCTACTCAGTATCTTTATATGTGAACCAAAAATCCTTAGTTCGTAAATGCAGGGTCCAATCCAAAGACAGACCACATGTCAGAACCAAACTCTTGTTGACAATCAGTGGGGTTAGAAACCAGATGAATTCTTCCCCACTCACATTCATGGCCTGGTGTTTTTATGGCTGCAACCCCTCAAACGTGAAATACTGATCTAAAAGAATGCCACTCTGCCTGTGGCATGACATGATGGTCAGGTTTCTCTGAATAGAGATGCTGTATCGCTATTGCCATTTTGATGCAAGAAACAAAACATAAAACTAATCTTTCAATATCCTTCCTTTTCTTGTCAGGGAAAACAGACTCTTGGGTTGCACATGTCACTCAGCCAGAGAATAATGAGCTGTGATGGGAGCAGAGTCCTGCCCTTCACAGCCTGTCTCACACGGGGCTCTCTGTTCTCACTGCTGCTGTATTCATTTCATTGGCTCTTACCACCATTGCACTCACAAAACAAGAAATCAATAAGTAATTATAGATACAAAAGGGAATGCCTGTAGATTTCCTCAAATGTCCAAACCAAAGTGGATGAATGAGTGAACACAGCCCTCACATCAACTTTCACAGCTTGTGGGAGACTGACCAGGGTCCATGGATGAGCCAGGAGCCCCAGGCCTTCCCACCAAACTCAAGCAGTGCACCCATGCTTAGCATAACTTCCTCACTCTCGTGTGCTGGACATTTAAAAACAGTACTAGGCTCCAACAAGAATGGAAAGATGTTTTGAATATTGTGAAGGAAAAACACAGTATGGTCAAAATGCAGAATTTTGATCTTTAAGCTCTGCAGTAAGAAAAGCAAAGAATACTTCCTTTAGGAAGTTAACATTTTGAGAATTAATGGATTTTACTTTCCAGATATCTAAGCAGTAAATTCTCTATAGTAATATATTAAACTAGTAAATGTAAAGCTGTCCTTTTTCCAAAGAAATTGCTTCCCAAGACTTTGTTAATCTTTCTGCTTGTGCTAGAAAATTCTTTACGAAGAGATTATTGGAGAAACATAAGGACATTCGGCCAGATTCTGAAACAATACCAAGACTAGTGTCCTCAAGGTCTACAAACAGAGCTGCTCAAGTTCTTTCTTTTCTAAGTCACTTGTTGGCAAGTTAGGGCGGAAAACAAAAAAGCTAAAGTTAAACTCAGCCCTGATGCCATCCTCCATAAATCTGGGTGTTTACTCCTTGATGTTTGGTATCGACATAGGTCTTTCTTCATGAGGTCCCCTGACCTCTCTGAGACAATTCGCAGACACTTATCAAATGATATCTGTCCAAAAACAAAGGCACAAAATGGAACAGAAGCAAAAATCAATTGTGCAAAAGTAGAAATCAATGCACATGACAGTTGCTAAACCAGAAGTGACTAAGTTAGATCTACTGCTGGGATGGCTCCCCCAAGTCCAGGGAAATCTGCCATAGCAGTGCCCAAACAGAACACTTCCTCTGTAATTCTACTCCCTTATAAGGCTTCCCCAGTAACATTCTAAACCCAAAATATACAAAAATACACCTGAGGAGAGAGTCAAAAAGAAAGGATGGGTCAAGAACGAGAAAACTCAGTAAGTTAAAAGTGCATATCTATCCAGACTTGTTGCTTGCTCTGGATGATTATTTCAGAGTGACCCCTTATTTTGTGGTAGATCCAGTAGATTGGCTGATGTTTTCCCAAGGTAAAGCATGACCATGTTCTTCTCTCCTCTTGGTTCCATCCTCCCTCTCATAAGCTGTGCCCACCCTCAGCCTAGTGACCTCCAACCAGGTTGAGCTGGGGAGAAGGGGGACCCAAGAAGAGGGCAATAGAGCCCCCAGCATTGCTGTGCCCTGGCTTTGATATACCCTGCTGATGGGACATATCCATGTGCCAGGTCCATCTCTCATGGGGACCTGCTGAGAGGCATTGGCCCCCAATGGGGGCTGCCTAGCCTGGACCTGGCCTCCTCAGCCAGCTGCTTGGAACCTTCCATAGGCCCCAACTTCTGCTGCCCCAATATGTACAGACCAGAGTGAGTTTGGATTCTGTGCCCCAGTTGCATACGTAGTTTTGGAAGTCTCGTTTAAAAAGAATACACCTTGTAAATATACAATTATATACAGGCCCTAGAAGGGACCCACCACATGGTGGGTGGGCCTGAAACGTGAGCTCCATGAGCTCCGTGGTCACATCACTGCTGCTCTGGATCTGTGTAGCACCCATCTAATATCACTAAAGACACTAGTTAGTCCAAGCCCCAAAATGCAGGGAGCTCATGAGCAAGTCTTTTATATCATTCACTCCCAGGGCTTCAGAAGAGGGAAGATGTGGGATGGCAGCCAACCAACTAGCTCCACCGGGCTGTCACACCAGCTCCATCCACCCTCTAGTGAATTCTCAGCCTGGTCTTACATAATTCGGGATAGGCCATACGCTAATATTGCAGAACCCTATTTCTCCAACACTTTTGCTACTCTGAATACTTCAAGAATTTGGGACTATCAGGCACCTACTTTACCTGCCTTGCTTGGGACCTTAGCCAAAAGAGAGACCACAGGCAAAACCACATTAACATCCTGTCACAATACCTTGTCACAGATATTAAATCATCTACCACTTCCTCAGAATTCTAATAAATTGGGTCTGATAAGGCAAAAACATTCTCAGGGCTTGAAGAAAACTAGAAACTCATCCTCTGTGTATTAGATTCCTACTGCTGTGCTAACAAACTGGGCGGCTTAAAAAGCATTACACATTCAAATCTCGTAATTCTCAGAGATCTAAAGTCCAAAATGGGATTCACTAGGCTAAAATTAAAGTGTTGACAGGGATGGACCCCCTCCAGGAGTTCCCTAGAGGTTGCTTCTCCTCACTTTTTCTAGATCAAGAAGTTGCCTACCTTCCATGGCTGGTGAGCTCCTCCTTTGTGTCAAAGCCAACAGTGTAGCATATTAAATCTCTCTCTGCTTCTCTGTGACCCCATGGCCCTCTTGTAAGGAACAATGCTTGTGATTACACTGGGCCCACCTGGACCCAGTCTAGAATGGTCTCCCCTTTGAAGATCTTTAACGTAATCATACCCGCAAGTCCCTTTGGCCATTTAAGGTCACATATTCCTGGTTCTGAGAATGAAGATGATGATATCTTTGGAGGGGCTGCTTTTCAGCTTCACAGGCCTTCTCACGAGAATGTCCAGTGCACTAAAGTCAGATCAGATGCTCCTGAGTCAGGGATTTGGCTCCCCTGACTGGATGCCCCCATCTGAGGAGGGTCACCCTCATTTGCAGGATCCACACTGGCTCTCAGTCTGTCCACATTCCAGACCGTTCCAGAGCTGGGGAGGGTATAGCTTTTTCTTTTGGACACATGCCCCTGTAAATACTTTCGTCTCTCAGTCAAGTAGCCAAATCTCCCTGCCTGGGGGCTTAGCTAAAAACCAGTTTCCAGTAGAAGGTCCAAAAATGAAAAATATATATATATATATATATTCATGCCCTGGACACTAATGTTACATACCAAACAATACCATAGTCCATTTGAAGATCTATACCACAGATATTCATCAAAGCCACATTCTTGAGATCCCTCAGCACTGTCATTTCATTGAAAATTACGGTGATTACCAGTTGTAATCCATGACTCTTATATGGATTACAAGAGTAATCGCATCCATGACTCTTTAGTCCTACACGGAGAAGCCAGTTCAGAGAGAAAAAAACTGTAAGTGTTCAGAATTTGTAGCATGAACAATGTTAAGAGCTCCAGGCATGGTAGTTTATGCCTATAATCCCAGCACTTTGTTAGACTGTGGTAGAAAGATCGGTTGATGTCAGGAGTTTGAGACCAGCCTGAACAACACAGCAACTTTGTCTCTACAAAAAGTATGAAAACCCAGTGGGGTGTGGTGGGACTCACTTGTAGTCCCAGCTATTTGGGAGGCTGAGGCAGAAAGATTGTAGAGCCTAGGAGTTTAAGGCTGCAGTGAGCTATGGTGACACCACTGTACTCCAGCCTGGGAAACAGAGCAAGGCTCACAACAACCAAGGGAAGAGTGAGGTCACAGATGGCAGAAATATAGTACAAGCTGTGTAAGTTGACCACCCAAAGGACTATAACACACTGGTCAGCCTTTGGAGGTGGTCAACATAAGGGACTAGGCCTTCAGTACTGATTGTACACACAGTGCATATCCTGTCTATGAAAATTAGGTCAACTTAGAGATCTAAAGTCCAAAATGGGATTCACTGGGGTCAGGATAGGCAGGGGTCAACTGTGAAGGCTCTACAGCATCTTGGATGTTTCTTGGTTTGCTGTGAGCTCTGTCATAGCACAGTTCCCTGGGAAACTTCACAGTTCCCAAATATTCCTCTGAAAGAACCATTCATCCTATGCTCACATCAGGTGCTTCAGTAAAATATGTAGCATCCAAAAATAAAATAAAATACCCTTCACTTGGGTTGTTCCCTATCCCAGTCTATGCTGAAGTACCCCCATTTTCTCACTCTTTTTGTTAATACAACCTGCTGTCTCTTAGAACAGTCCTTGCAATCCTGTTAGCAAACAGCCATGGCTTACATTCATTCATTTGTTCATTCATTCGGCACTTACTCCCTGACTGCCTGCCCCCTGCAGACTCTCTTCCAGGTTCTGGACATACAGAAGTGAATATATCCATATGGGTTTCTCTTCCCCAATTACATGATGGTGTGCATTTTAACAATTATTATTCACTTTTTACTTATTGTTTTTCAGGTTCTACTCTAAAATACAAATATATTTGTTTTTCATTATTTGGGATCCAGGTCTGTTGTTCAGTCATTTTCTCTAAGCAAGAACCTTGTTCTGTCTGTTTTTCTCCTTCTGTTTCCTCAGCCTCTCCCTCTGGCCGTTATTCCTCTTTGCTTGCTCATTCTCTTTGTGTGTCTGTCTGGAAAAAAGAAATGTCCTCTGTCGACCACCCTCCTCCATGTTCTGCCTCCATACTTCCTGCCCTCTCATCTCATTTCCCACCCACCCCCAGTTGTGTTTCTATGAAGATTGGACTTTCCATGTCTTTTTCACTCTCCAAGCATCAGCCCCTCAGGCCTCCATGTAACCACGTCAGATTGTATTAAAAAAAAAAATCAGCACATTGTACCCCACATATGCATGAATATATTCATGACCTCTGTGTATTTGACTTAATAAAATTTAAAAAAAAAGAAAGAAAGCAAGTGCTGCTCTAAAGTGCAGCATTCACCAGCCCCACAGTCCTCAGGGGAGGACTCCAGTGCCAACAGTCCCATTTGGACATCTAATGGGCCAGCTCCACAGACATTTTCTTTTCACATGACCACCCTAGACAGGTGTGTGGATGGGCGGGTAAGCTGTGCCCACGCAGGCACTCAGCACCAGGCTCCTGCTTCCTCCTGTGTCTGCAGCAGCCTGCATGGTGGCAGGTACTCCTGGGCAACAGCATGTGTGTGTCACATCATGTGGCCCTGGTCCTGGGGCAGTTGCTGCCTAACTGGTTTGGGGACATCAACTTTAACATCTTCAATCTATTTTCATTAAGAATTCAAACATACTTTTAAAAGTCTTGATCTGACATTGCTGGGCTCCTGATTATCAGGGCCTGGGACTGGCCAGGTCTCCGGCCCCCTGCTTATCTAGTCAATTCCAGACACTGACTGCTGTTATCTCGCTCAGGAGCGATTGCTCTTAGGTGCCTGAGGGCTATTTACTTTAGCAGAAGGGAGAGAGAGAGAGAGAGAGAGAGTCTTTGAGGGTGAAGCAGTCTTCTTAGAAGGATAGATCTTAGCAATAAGAAGTCTTTCATAAAGCTTAGTGATCCTCAGCAGAGAGATGCCGGGCTGGTGTCTGCAAGGCGGAGAAGCGACAGAGTCAGAGTGAGCGGGTTTGTGATCAAATGTGCACACTCCCAACTGCCTTCTCGTGACTCTTAGAGCTGATCTTGTGACTCTTAACACCACAGGTGTAGAGACTGCCAATTCACCACTGCTCTCATCTCACGAGCTCTCTCATGCTTATTAAGAGCACTAAAGCCCTCCCCATGCCCTTTTCACTGGTGTTCCACTATTGAGCTACAGGTGTTAACTTATAACTCTCACTCCTCCTAGCCATAGGCTATACAGGCTGCTACACCTGATGAACACTCTTTAGCAGCTTCCTGTTTGTCCAGGATAGAGACCTGCCCACCTGTCTGAGCTCATCCTCGGTCACGTGGTTGCAGCCCCCTCTTCCCACCCTTCTCTGTTCCTCCTCTGCAGCCACACTACTGTGCCCACCCCCAAACCTCTGCACCACCTCAGCCAGGAATGCCTTCCCTCCTCTCGCCCCAAGCCTGGCTGCTTCCAGGTCAGTTTAACTATCATTTCCTCCAGCTCTCAGGCTTCATAACCTGCCTTTTCCTTCATGGCTCAGAGCACAAACTACTGATGTGGTCATTTTTTAAACACCCATCCCTCTCCATCCTCCCCTCAAGAGCCATGTCCGTCTCTTTTTCTCTTCTCTCCGTTGTTCCCAGCTACTTATGAATGTTACTGAACAGGAGGAACAGTGTGGTTACCCCAGAGTGTAAGCAGACAGAGGACACAATCAAAGACTCTGCTTCCGTTTTCAGGAAATGGAGAACCCAAAGTTAAAACCCAGGGTGAGCGTTGGATGTACATGTGTAAAACACCCAACTTGTCGAATGTCCAAATGACGTATTAGATGCTGAACATTTTGGATTCATAACCTGGAGACCAGACTGCTGAGTTTTCTCCCAACTCAACTTTGCAGAACTAAGTTGAGCACAAAGGACATTATTAAAGCTCATCCAAGTCAGGACTTTGTTTTAAGTTTCAAAAACAAAACCAAGGAACTAAGGGGACTGATTTAGTCTTATTTCAATTTCCTGGGTGTTTCTGTTTCTTTGTTTTTGTTTTCTGCATTCCATTGGTACCAATTAACTCCTGGCAGTTAACAGTGGAATTCTTTCTTCAGCAAAATCAGCAGTGTTCTTTCCCACTTGTCAAATCTTCTTGGTGATACTGGTTCTTTAGAATTAGGCCAATGGCCATAAGCTGAATTTCTAAGTGGATTTACACCGTATTTTCTCTTAAAAGGTCATATTGCACAAGATCCTTTTCCTTATATATATACTGTACCTTGAAGTAGCCAAAGCAATTTAATTAAATTTCATTAGCAGCAACTGAGGTGAAACAAACTAATGAGAGTAACTGGTGTGTCAGGTGGTATTTATTTGTACATTAAACTGCAAATACTCCCTTTTGGCCCTTAAAATTTAGTTTAAATATTTAACTTTAATAGCTTTCGGAATTGTTGATGGAATTAGTTTTAATGAATCTTTAACAAACAGTTTACCTTAAACATAGATGGAGGCTTCTTTTATTACAGCAAAGAGGAGTTGAAGGTTCCATTGTTAAGCTTAGTGTTTAGTCCCACAGAGTGTGCATCAGAATATTCTACCTCCAGTTTTTTCTATTTAATTCTTTTTATTGAAATAAAGAGGATGCGCATATAACTACCACTCATTTGGAATCTTTTCTTTCTCTGCTTAATGTGATTACATTAATAGGCTTATTCCACTTAAATGACTACAAAACTGGCATCACTGTGAGCAATCACATTTTGACACGTGAGCATTCACTCGTGCCTTTGCTGGTTACCTTATTCAGAGGATGATGATGGTTCATGTTTTGAATTTCATTTGAAAAGTAGGTCTCTGATGAAGTCTTGCTTGTGAATGTAATCCCAAGCCCTAAGTGTTGGAGGCTGATGCCTGGGTCAGCTGGGGTTGCTAAAAGCACAGTGGATTTTTGCCACACTTTTCTTTACATATCAAGTCACTCAAAGAAAATTTGAATTGACAAGCTTCTTGGGCTTTAGAGCCCTCAAGGACAGCTGAGGCGAAAAACTTGTATTTGTTACTTCATAACAAATAGTCTCTGTAATACAAGTACCCACAGAGAAATCTTTGTCTAGAGACCAAGTCAGTCTCAACAGACTAAGGAAGTTCCAGGGCTATTTAAAAAACACAGAGAAAAAAAGGAATGACCACAAACTATCCTAGTAATTATTTGGGGTTCCAACTAGTATCCCCAGCAGAAATAAACAACCATTGTTCATTTTCAAGGTTATCTGTTTATCTGAGTTACAGGTGTCCTTTATCATAAGATTTGTTGAGTCTAAATTCTAAGGATGGAAAACAAAACGTTCAAAACTCTTATTGACAGTATCTTCAATAGGAACAATTAACACTGAACTTATTAGCGCAGCTGTAGTTATTCCCTAGTGATGTCCCCCAGAACCCCATGGGGTCAGGTCTCTGCAGGGCGTCTTCTTCCAGAAGCAGAGGTCAGAAGCCACAGTAGGTAACTCAACATTCTCTTTCCTGTTAAATCTCATGTCCATGAGGGTTTGGTGTTTAACCCTGTTGCTCTCTCCCTAATTACCAAATCCTCCCAACTTTCTTCCCTCCTACCTTGAATGTCCCTCTCCATCTTGTCTCTGGTTCAGCAGGAGGAGGAGAGTGTTCTCACCTTGCAGCGGCAGGCTGTTGTCTGGTGGTAGGGGCAGGGGGGCAGGGGGAGGTGTGTGCACGCATGTCCCACCTGCCTGCATTCTCTCTCGACATGCTCCACATGCTTTCTGGAATCCCGACTGGTCACCACTATTGCCTGCCCAGTGAGGTTCCCACAGGTGATGTGTTCAGTGGGCACATTCAGGAAGTAAGTGCAGCCGGCTCTACCCAACCCTGGAAGAAATGAGAGCAGATCAAATGAGCAATGTGATACATTATTTCTTCTCATCCTTTTCTCCTGCTTCTCTTAAGGATTTGTGTATATCTGCTATGGGCACGTTCTAATGTTTTCTGAGCTGCGTGACGCAAGAAGCCTCAGAGATAGAGGGATGAGCCCATGCTCTCACTGAGTCAGCACAAATCCGGGGCCAGATGTGCCAGAAATAATGACGCTGCACAATTATTTTCGAGATTGGTTAAAGAGGAGGCGATTTTGTACACCGCACAGTGAAATGTAGGCAGCTGAGAGGAATTACCATTTAAAGAGCCCCAAACGGAAGGCCACTTTTCACTGGCATTAGGTACTATTTTGCCTAAAGGAACACAACCTTCAGCTCAGTTGCAACTACGTGACAAAAGGCAGACACACCAGCAGCAGATGATTCTGATGCCGTTGCTGTATGCTGAAACTTAAAAAGTCATGAGGCTCTAATCCTAGTTATCATAGAACTACAGAGTAGGAGAAGTATAGAGGCTAGCTGTAAAAACTGAGAAACTGATGATCATTTCATTGTATGATAATTAATACTGTCATCTTAGGTCATTGACTTCAACTAGAAGGTAGTAGGCACCGTCAGGTGCCATGCTAGATATCAGGGCTTCAGGTGTAAACAGGGGCCATCCCTGCCTTACGGCTGAGAAGACAGAGGATTGCTGGAGTCTGTGGCGTGATACAAGAGCCTGTTGTTAGTAGTGGGGGAAGAAAGGTGGTCACATTACTGAAATCCGCAAACTCCAGAAGCATCATTCATTGAGCAATAGCAGTGTCATGGACACAACACCTCATGCCTATTGTTCATGGAACACAAAACCAGGCAGGACAAGGGTTAATACGTTAACAAAGGAAAAGTGTCCTGCTTGGTCTTGAAAACTGCTCCAGGAAAGGTGTGGGTGTGTGAAATTGAGTCTCATGGTCAGGGAATATTGGGTGACAGGTGTGATCGGGGCTTAGCAGGCGTGGTATCTCGCTCACCTGAGGTTGCAGCATATCTTTGATCCTTTAGAAATCACTTTGGCAATGGCAACTGAAGGGCCTCCTGAGATTTCACTTTAAAAATGTATTCTTATACCCCAGCCTGTCACCGCCACCTGTGCAAAGAAACTCCAAGCCATGGGTTCCCACCATAGCTATTCGTTTGCATCAACTGGGGGGAGAAGGGGAGCTTTTGAAAGCAATGGTGCCTAGCTTCTACCCAGAACAATCTAAACAGATGCTCAGGCTGGGGCCCAGGCATTACTATTGTTAAAACTCCTGATTTAGTGATAGGTCATGTTGCCCTTAATGTCTGGAAAAGAAGCTGAGTCAGAGTCAGGGTGCACCAGTCTTTAGAGTACTCAAATGCCCTGGCAGGGAAGGGCTGACCCTCTCTCTGTGTACTAAGACACCCGGGCTCAGCACATCAGATGGTGAGACAATGTTCCTGAGAGCAGCTCTGAGCCTGGACAAAGGGCCCTAGCTCATCCTCTGCACACCAACCTAATAAACTCCTGTGCGGATCTGAAGTGAACATCGTGCACAGTTTCTGGAATAAGAATCTCTGGCATGAGCGTGTATGTCATCCTCAGCAGGGCTCCTGTGTTGACCAGTCCCTTCATCTAAATTCTGCTAATAGAAATCTCTCTAGTAACACATGCTTCTTGGCAATGCTTGCAAGATGTTCAAAAATATAAAATGGGAGTGTTATAAATTCAGGGACCTCGGGGAAGCAGCCGCTAACCAGAGTGGCCGTGTCGTAGGCATAGCAGTGAAGACCAGTGGTACTGAGGCCGTGGGGGGGCAAACTCTCAAGCCCTCTAACCTACTGGAAATGCCCACGTGGATGATCGTAGCTTTGGGGAATAATACAGTTTTATAAAGAAATGCATCAGAAACTTTCACATAGAAGCTGAAACTGGTGGAAGGACAGCTAAAGGGTACGATAGAGAAAATCAGATTATTCCTGGTGGCAATTTAAAGTTCAGTGACTTTGAACTCCTCTTCCCTTTTGGATTTCTATCTCTATATACTTGGAACAATTTAACAACCTCCAGTTTTAAGTTTAATGTGTTAAAAATAAAAACCAATTTGAAGCGCAGATATCATATCACATTTTTGACAGCTTAGCTGGGCCTTGAGCTGAAGGGCACAACTTGTGGGTCATTCTGCTGGAGGTGAGCAGCAGATATGGACGGCGTTCCTTATCATCAACGGTGGCCCTTCCCTGGTTGTGGTGGCTATTTTTCATTTTCCCTTTTTCTTCCCTGAGCTTTCTTATCTGACCCCTACAAGTCGTAGGGGTGGCACAAAGGGGAACTATGGTTAAGCACTTGATAGAATAGAATTCATTTCATAAAAATCTTCTGGCTCTACAGTGAGTTAAAATTTTAGCAAGAAAAAATAGTGATTAAGGAGGCAAATAATAATTGAAAAGACATGTGCCTGAGTTGGATATATTTATGCAAACTACCTCCAAGCCTTTCTGAGTGACAGTGGGAAGTCAATGAATAATAGATTGATTGCTGGCTGGCGAGATGGCAAATACGTCCGTGGCTGGGAGACAGAGGGAATGGCAGAGTAGCACTAACCTGGCCAAGGAAAATACATCTTCATTTCTTTTCTTATTGGGACAATGGAAAAAAACATTTTTTTCAATGGAATGACCCAAAATTCTACACAAAAGAAGATGTGAAGGACTGAGAGATTTATCCCCAAGGTAACTAATTACTCAGCGTAACTGTGTTTGTAATGAGTATTGATGGCTCTGTACCGCAGGCCCGCTGCACCCTGGTCTCTGGCATCTAGTGTTACACGGGTTCCGAACGCTCAGGATCCATGGGGGATTGGTTCCAGGACCCCCCCACAGGGAAACATCAGCAGTGCCCAAGTCCCTGCTGTCAAATGACACAGGGTCTGCACGTAACCCTTGTGCATTTTCCTGCACACTTCAAATCATTTCTAGACTCGTAATACCACCTACAATGTAAATGCTATCTGAATGGTTGTTATACTGTATTGTTTAGGGAATGAGGACAAGAAAAAAAAGTTGCTGCATGTTCAACACGGACTTTTTTTTCCAAATTGTTTTCATCCACGTTTGGTTGGATCCATGGATGTAGAGCCCAAGGCTACAGGGGACGGACAGTATGCACTAGCAGAACAAAAATGTTGAAGTCTCTTAAAATTTTATGGGCATTATCGGATTCCATAGTTTGGCCGTTGCAGCTTTTACTGTGTGGCAGTGAATGGGAGGGGAGATAGAGAAGGTCACCTCCTCCTCGTGCTCCTCCTGGGGCTCCCCAGCCAGGGCACAGGAAACAGCTCTTATCAGGAGCCTTAGTTGGGTCCACTCTGCCGCATTCGCTGGGATACCCTGTCCACACCTCCCTTCGAGGTGTCTGTGCCTCGAGGTGTCTGTACCATGCCTGCAGTGGCTGGCTGTGTGCAGAGGCCTCTGACTTGGGGTTGCACCACGCGTCTCTCCTCGGGGCCCTGCCAGTCCCATCACCACAGAACAAGTCATGTGCAAGATCACATTTCTGTCATTCATTGGTATTTCAGGATTGAATCTTATGAAGGATTGGAAAGGATTTTTTTTGGTCCTCTTTATAAGCAATTTTGTTATTACATCCACTTTCCTGACACTTCCATAAATGCATATACTAAAATGGTTTCAAGGAACCTAAACCACGTAAAGTCTGAACTACGGAACAACAGACCTCTAATCACCAGCACATGAGAGATGCTGAGCCGTCCATGGCCGCCCCACCAAGTATAACCACACCTGTAGTTGTGCCACGTTTATAGCTGGTGTCTCCTTGAGTCTTAGAACATTGGAAATATTAGCCAGCATTCACACTGTAAAATGCCACGTTTGCCTTTAACAACACAGAGTGTCATCATTTGTTCATAGCCAAAGAAACCTACAGTTTAAGTAAAGCAGTGCCCAACCCACCCCCCAGAACTGCACAGCATACCTTCTACATTGCAGTAGGACAGACATAAAATGGTCTGCCCCCCATTTGGTCATATTCAAGGTTTTTAGGGTAGACAAAGCATTTCCTTCCAAAGAAAGGCATTTCTTTTTCAAACTATTTTTAAAATTGTTCCTATACCAGAGTAATACATGCATGTGCTTTTGAAACATGTTTCATCCTGCAGGTGTTTTCGGTAAGACCGCCCCTCCTGGTTCCGCATCTGTAGCTCAGTGATTAGGGTGCCGGCCACATGCACTAGATCTGGTGGGTTCACACCCAGCCTGAGCCTGCTAAAAACAAACAAATAAAAAAATAGGCAGGCGTTGTGGCAGGCCCATTTAGTTCCAGCTACAAGGGAGGTTGAGGCGAGAGAATTTCTTGAGCCCAAGAGTTTGAGGTTGCTATGAGCTATGACACCATGGCACTCTACCAAGGGCAGCATAGTGAGATTCTGTCTCAAAAAAAAAGGGCCCCTCCTCTGTCCCAGCCCCACCCTCCAGAGGATCTTAAATCGTAAAGAATTCAATGGAGGCATTTTCTCCTCCACCATGATAGCTACCCTCACCCCGACAGACCCCCACCTGTCCCTAAGGAAGCAGTTAGACCTCACGCCCTGCCTCCCTCCTCAGCTGTCACCAGTTAGCCAGGCCTCCTGGGCTGTTGGTCATTACCTGGACTCTGCTCACTCAAGCCCACAGTCCCACTACTCCGCCGTCCACCCACCTCCTGGTCCTTTTCCCTCTGTGTTCCCTGGTCCTCCCTCAGCGACCCTCATATCCATTACCTGCTGCCTCTTCCTCTCCCGTCCTGTGATGCCCACCCCAGCCTGGCCCTCTTAGCACCTCTAATCTCTCTACTCTGCGCCTGACCAATCTTCCATCTCTGTCTCCTTCCTCACATCCCCATTCTCCTCTCTGCCTGGCTTGGATTCCATGGGCTTCTGCAGCATTCCCTGTCCCCCGCCAACTCTACTTACTCCTACCCTGGGGCAGCTGAATGTAGCTGGAGAAAAGCAAACAGGCTTGCTCCTCAGTAGGCTAGTTTGTTTTTTTTTTTCAAAGTATTAAGGGGGTACGAATATTTTTTATGTTTTCAATGATTCCTTATAAGACATTGAGCTCCCTACAAATCTAAATATTATTGGAAAAACAAAAATAAAAGAATGAAAAACAGGGTGGCACCTGTGGCTCCAAAGGTTAGGGTGCTGGCCCTCTATGCAGGAGGTGGCAGGTTCAAACCTAGCCCCGGCCAAAAAAAAAAAGAATGGAAAACAATTGCCTCTGTGAAGGAGGAACTGGGGTTTTAGGCTAGGGCCTGCTTTTCTTTGCTATGTCAGTACTCTCCAACATGTTACTTTGATAGAAATAAAATTGAATTTAAAAAGAAAAAAGAGTGGAAGGGAATACTTGTTAACAGATTAATAGGGGCTCTCTGAGTGGGGAGGGTGGAATTATATGCTCTCTAAATTCACATAATAACCCCTAATGTATTTATTATGGTTTTTATGATGAAAAGTAATACATGACATACATGCTTTTTGTATTAACTAGACATTGGAAGGCTAATGGATTCCTGGTAAGACACATTCTGAATATGCTCTAAATTGAAAAATAAAATTCCTAGGTCGAACTAGACAATGTCCCAGCTTGGGTGCAGGTGGGAGGGGGCATCTGCATCAGAAAAGGAGGTTAGAAACAGCCAGAGAGAGAGAAATGGGAAGGGAGCTGCTTCCTGGTGTGGGGACCACAGGGTGCGGGAGCCAAAGAGGAAGCACTTTTGGAAGATCTTGAAGCGAGAGAACTGGAACCGGGTAAGCAAAGGACAGAAAGTTTCAGGGTCATCTGACATTCTGAGCATCCTGTGTTCATTTAAATAAAAGCTTCTGGGCCAAAGCAAGTGTGTAAATAGACCATTTATCCATTTGTTCAACGTCTGTGAAGGAAAGTGGCACTTAAAGCAAGCCCTGCCTTGCCGGGCTGTCTGGAGGGGAAGCAGGAGTCTCAATTCACATCCGTGTCTGTTAACCTTGCTGACGGCACAGGGCTCTGTAATCTCTGCTGATGTAGAAATGTTTTGCAAATCTGAGCACTTGGAACTTGGAAATGCCGGGAGGTGAAGAGTGGCGCTGTCTTCCCCGAGCAACAGGCACAGTGAGGTCTTCTCTGTGTAACTTCTCTGTGTAACGGGCGCACTGTCTCTTGCAGGATGGATGGTCACAGTATCACTTTGTAGCCTCGTCTTCAACCATCGAGAGGGATCGGCAAAGGCCCTACTCCTCCTCCCGCACGCCCTCCATCTCCCCTGTGCGCGCGTCTCCCAATAACCGCTCAGGTAAGAGGGGCCTTTACAGCCCTTGAGCAGGTCCCATAACCACCAACCTACACAAGGGGGGCCCAGCCCAGTCAGACTTCTGCCAGAAATATGAATGAATCTGTTTGCTTTTTACTGCCATGGCCCCTTCATGTTATGTACACACGGACTCAGAACAAATCTCTCTGATGAGTTTCAAATGCATGAAATTCGTATCCCAAACCTGCACTCAATGAGGAGCAAGTAGAGAGAAAATTATCAAGTGTTTGCAAATCTAGGTTTTCCCAACTTGAAATAGTTTGAATTGTGTTGTATTTGTCATGATTGGGAGAACAGACTACAGGGGGTAGGATGTGCTGTTTCTTCCTTTAATATGACTTAGATTGGGCTCCATAACGATTCCGTGTCTGATTAGCTTTTTATCATTACCTACCCCCAGCAGATAAAGCACTGGCAGGTCCTTATTATAACTAACTGTAACTTGCACATCATCCCATTTAATTTTTTCCTAGTTTTATCACATTCCCATTGCTTAAATTTTGGGCTTGTTTTCTTTACATGCAAACATATTTTATACCTTTTTGCAGCCACGTGAAATTAAAATGCCAAAGATTATGAAAAGCCAACTATGAACTCATCATTGAGTCATATGAATGCCATGGGTTTTATTGTTTTACTCAAAGTTTAAGTTTTTAAAACTTCTGTTTTGATTTCTGCATTTTTATTTTTGTCCTGAGAGTGAAGGACAGATAAATAATCATATGCACTCCCAGATTCAGCTCCATGCGCTTTGATTTATGGAAGCTTTCTGTCTCCTTACTCTCCTCCCACCCCTCACTGAAGAAATCATATTTTCTGAAACAGCACAGGGTTGGGTAGGGGGTACCTGACAGAAGGCATTGCCCAGTAGAGTGGCCTCTCTAACCTGGGGACAAGTATATAACTTTACGCCGGACTTTGCTATCAGAACGACATGGAAAATCAGAAATGGATGGAGAATGTTTCTTAGCTCCATGAAAACTTACACAGTTAGAAGCTCTATAAGTTGACCACCCAAAGGACTGTGACAAACTGGTCAACACTAGAGGTGGTCACCATAAGGAACTAGGCCTATTGTACTGATGCATACATGTTATGCATGTCCAGTCTATGAAAATTAGGTCAACTTAAGGAGGTGGTCAGTGTAGGGAGGTGGTCAGCTATGGAGGTTCTGCTACTTGTACTGTTTAGTCCAACCCTTTTAACCATCAGTCCAAACCTAGATGAGAAGGGTTGATGTAGTTTAATCCCCATGTACTTAGCTGGCATCTACCAATCTCAGAAGCCCAGAGATGCTCTCTTATGCCTATTTACTTCCATAACCCTAGCAGGCTTAGAAAGATAAAGAGCTCTGAGTCTAGGAAGCATAAGGACGGTGTCTTTCTAAAAGCTGCAATTATTAAGAACAGTGAGCCAATCAGCGTTAGGCAGATGAAATGGAATAACAGATCGGCAGGCACTGGGGCGGAGAATCAGCCTCTCTCAGGAGCAGTGGGGCCATGGATGTCCCGCCAACCATTCAGCCATCGCACACTGCCTTGGCATTTCCTAGGCCAGGCACATCCGGACACCCCATAAACACTTGTTTGCATGATTTGATTTTTCCCAGAACTCAATTCTGATTTATTGGCGACTCAGAGTCACCACATGTGAGGTCTCAGGAGATAATTACACACTTGATATGGTTTAATAAACACCACCATCTGTGCAATATTAGATTCTAATTTTAAAAGATTCAAGAAGCTCCAGAATATTGTCTTTTTGTGACTGTATAGCAGTAACTCATAAAAGGCCAACCTTGGTGCGGAAAGACCCAGAGCAAAGGAGCAAGGGGACAGGGGAGGAGAGGGGTGGTGCTTAGAGGGGGAGGGGGGCAGCACAGGACAGGTAGGAGCTTCACACGGAACCTTGGTATGTCCCAGGCTTGGTAAGGACTCAGCTGTACGAGAGATGTGGTGGCTGCTCCTCCAGTCCCGATCTCTGTCCATGTCACAGGCCTCCTCCCTAATGGCAGTGCCTGGGTGTTCTCTCCTCCACGTGCACAGGCTCAAGGAGGCCTGAGAGAGGCAGCACAAGACCCACTTGTTGCCACTCTTGGGTCATCCTGGCACCACGAGAGCATGGCGCCTGTCAGAGCTGTGGGGATCCCTTCCCTGTCTGCCTGCTGGGTTTAAAGCCAGAGCTTCTGGCCAACCACTGCTGAGTAGGGCTCATGCCTCAGGAGTGTTTAAAAAGGATTCTGAGTGATTGATTGTAATGGTTAGCAAGGATAGAAACCCTCTGAGGGCTTCCAGAGCTGAACATTGAGCTTGATTTTATTTTGGAAGGTTTAGGGGTGGCTTAAGAGCCCTTCCAGAGAGGGGCAAGCAAAGACTCGCACCCAGCATTTGGCTGTAACTTCTCTTGAGCCCGTCTGCCTCTCATTCTGGCTTATTTGTATGTCCATTTTCCCCACTTGATGGAGGGCTCCTTGAGTTCAGAGAGTGCAACCAAGTCACATTTCTGTCTCCCTCTGTGGCGAGTGTGGGGTTTCTGCACAGAAGATGCTAAGCCTGAGAAACCTGATGAAGTGACTCAGTGCTCAGAGGTACATTAGGGAACCACGGGGGGCCCACGGGCTGGAGTCGAAGGATCCTGCAGAGGTGCAGACAATGAGCTCAAAGGCAGACAGGCTTGGCTTGGCGGGCTGGACACCAGCAAAGGAAGGAGGGCTTGGTCTAGAAATCAGAGCTCCCCGGGAAGCCAGCCTTAGTCATCCCCAGATGAGCTCAGTCAGGTGGCTCCGGAGGCCCCTCTGCTCACCACTCAGACTCAAAAGGTCCAGGGTTGGGCCCTGGAATCCATAAATTCTCAGGTGAGTCTTCAGGTTGGACAAGACTAGGAAGCATTACTTTGGGGCACAGGAAGCTGGAGAGAGCCTCAGGGCAGGGGAGCCCCAGGCCTGAGCTCATAGTGAGTTAGGTGCAGGGGAGGAGCCCACAGGCCAGGTGCACAGCCAGCTGCCTTGTCACTAAGCTCCCTGCTCCTTCCAGCTTCACAGAGCCCCCCTTAGAGTCACAGCAGGACTACTATGTCACTGCCCATCCGTGGGATCTTTCAGAACTAAACATCATGTTGTTCACTTCCCTGCCTCCAACTTCAGCTTTCCTCTGTTCAGGTACCAGTGTGTTGAGAGTCCTGGATTTCCCAGGGGGATCCTCTAATTATAACCCAGGTCTTTAGAAATGAGCATACACAGAGATAGCGGGGTGCATCCTCCTGGTTCCACAGGCAGCAAGTGGCCGTAGTGTAACTGTGACTGAGAGACTATTGGGGTGAGGATCCAGCAGGACCGAGAGCTCTCTCCACACCCTCCCCAGCCTGCCCAGATGCTGGCCCAGAAGATCCCCTGAGTGGAGAGTTGTTTCTTGAATGCAGTTCTAGGTGACTCAGAGTTTGCATCAAGCTGCACTCGTCTTAATGAGGGAGTCTTCAGCATCAGTAGTAGCCCCACTGAGACACATCTAATTAGAGGAAGGATGGAAGGAGAAGGGAAAGGAAGAAGGAAACTAAGACGAGCTTCGTTCTTAAAACTGCTGATACACCCTGGGCGGCCATGTCCCCACCTGAATGCCTCTCTGAGGAGCGTGGCCCCAGGACAGAGCCCCAAATCACCTGCCTCTGAGTCACAAATCACATGTCCTCTTAACTCTAAAGCCCCAGATGTCACAGGGCGGGGGAAGGGGAAGGACGAAGCCCACACTACCAAAGCATCAGCAGGTCCACAGGCAGGGAGGACAAACGTGCATCTCGGTGACCTGAATCGTTCCTGTGAAAAGGGGTCCAGGCTATGGAATGAGACACAAAATCATCCCTTTGGTCTCTTTATGTAGCAAGTGCCCCAGCTTCACCTCGGGAAATGATCAGCCTCAAAGAAAGGAAAACAGACTATGAGTCCACCGGCAGCAACGCCACGTACCACGGAACTAAAGGCGAGCACACCTCCAGGAAAGACACCATGACAGGTGAGCACAGCCCGAGCCTCCTCTGTGGAGCTGGGGACCAGCCCGGCACAGGGCACCAGGCAACGCTCTGCAGCCCAGCCAGAGTCTCAGCAGCTAACAGGTCACCTGAGAACTCCATAGGGATAATTCCCAGGAATTGGAAAGGAGATGCAGCCAGAGGTATAAAAACTAAGCATCTTACTTCTGAAAAGAGCTAATAGAAAATGCTTTCTATACACACTTCATCTCCATCTTTCCTTCACATTCACCCAAGACATAATCCCTCAAATTCAAGGGTGGAGTCTGCATAGACCTCTTCGCTGTTGGTGTAACTCACAGTGGAGGGGATTCTAAATGGGGGAGACGGTATTGCCACTTCAACCCTTAAGTATGGAGGGAACAGATAGGAGGGAGGCGGGGAGGGAGAGCTTGGGGGCAGAGGATTTAAGGGAACCCCATAGGATTCCTGTTGCCCATTCTCTTCTTGCCATGATACATCTTCTTACCACGACAGACTCCCAAGGAGCTTCCCTAAAGCTGAGGGCCGCAGTTTCCAGAGGGAGGCATTGGTCTCTTAGCTTGCATCCCTCCCCATCATACTCATTGTCTTTCCTTTCTCATCTGCTCAGACTCTGTGGAAGCCAAAATTGGTGCTTGTCCTGCTCCTCCAGCCCCATGCAGCCCAGCTTATAACCCGCTTACCTGATTGGCCATGTGCTCTGTACAGTTCTCCTTGGGGCTCCCAGCTTCCCTTGTACCTCAGCCCCTCCCCACATGGCTCCTCCTCAGAAGCAGGACTTGGAGATATTGCTACAGAGAGGGTCATTACCTTAAAAACAGAGCTGCCAAAGCCCTGGGGACCTCTAACAGGGGACTCCATTCCTATTTTGCCACATGGATCCCTCCCAAAAACAGGCCATGAGGACACAGGGCTTTAATACATCAAGGCGGGATTTTCAGGGGTGTTCAGCCAGAAGCCGTGACTGTCCTGCTTATTTATCTTTGGTGTTGGATATCTCAAAAAGTATGCATGGGTCCCTGGACTTTGCTCATCACCTTTGCTTAGTATTTGTGTATTTAATGTGCGGCCCAAGACATATTTTTCCAACATGCAACAGAAAATAAAAAAGGTTGAACATGCCAGGATTAGATCATTCATAAGACGAGGGTGCAAAGGGCACACTCTCCACAGACGCTGAGACCCTCTAATCAGAGGAATCTTAAAGCATGACGCAGAGTTCTCTGATATGATTTAGATACAGACCTTCAGGGAATCAGAATAGAAAAATTGGATGATTTATTAAAATGCCTTCCAAATCCAGGACAGCCAAGATAAATTTTTCTAATAGCAAGTGTATTTACCCCAGCGGCAGTGTTTTCCGTGTTCACGCTGTACAGCTGCATAAAGCATGATAAACAGACGTGTGTGTCCCACCCCCAGCACAACATTCTACCTTCCCGCGCAGGCTCTACCAGGGAGTGAGTGTCTCGCCCTGGCTCCTGAATTGTCTCCTGAATGGGAGAGCTGGACTAGTTATGTGGGCCATAGTTTAGTATTCTCATTCACTGTTTTTTCACAATAAATATGGCCTCAATTATAGGTGAACATGAACAAAGAAAGGTATAAACTTGAACACTGAGTCCCTGGAGTGGGCACATTCAGTGGAGAATCTAATTTGCACTGATTACACTGAAGCGGTAGTGACACCCAATTCAACTGACCCATTCAATTTGCAATTACTCTTGCCCTAGGTAGCCACATAACAAGCAGCCCAGGATGAAACATTGAGATTATAGTTACAAGAATCATTGTGAGGTTGACTGCGTTAGTATTTAAGTTGAGAACTTCCCTTTCACTCTCTTGCCCAGCGGAATCATTCCAAAGGCCTTTGAATGTGGGTGTGTGAGTTTATGTTGAAGTGGTTGCCGTGGTACACGATTGTGCCTTGTATACATAATAAAATAACAAATAAAATCTAATATGTTTCTGATGTTTAATCTTCCTAGAAAATTCCAGAGATCATGACAACGGCAGTATTGAGATGTGTCGTTCTTCAACCTCATTTAGAGATTTAAACAGCTTAGTTCTAACTTATTTAAAAATACAATTTAGAGCTACACTATCAATCATGAGGCAATCATGAGGCAAGCTTAGAAGAGCAATTACATGAGCATTATGAAGAGCATTATTGAATTATATGTTTATATATCAATAGGAAGGTTCCTCGGAAGCCCGTGCATGCTGGGTAAAAGTTGGTGGTTATTATCACAGCGGTGGCCGTGGTGATGGGGTTAGAGGTGACGGTGTTTCTTTTGGTGGTGGTGGTGGTGAAAGTGGTGTTTGCCCCTTTCAGTAGTGGTATGAATGAGTCCCCAGCCAAGCCAGACGGCAACCAGGCTTTCATGTAAGAATGGAAAGGTTGACTTGCCCACCTCCATCCACTCTGTAGCACAGTAGCAAATGCCCATCATTCAGGGTTTAGTTGCAAAAATCAAATTGCTCGAGGTCTCCACATCAGAAGCAATTCATTCTCATTCAAGATTAAATCCAGGGGATAAACTTCAGTGCACTGAAAGGTATCTGGAAAACTGCCATCTTCCTTGTTCATAAGCTAGCAGGGGGCAGCTCCCTATTCCCCACCAAGGAAATGTTCCTGCCGCTATGGGAGAGACCCGGGAGGCTTCACCCTCAAGACTCAGCGTTTGGAAGCTTGAAGTGGAAGCCGTTCCCTGCTTGGCCTATACTCTCTTCTACGTAGCTCTTAGAAATGTAGATCCACCCAGGTTTTCATTCTAGCACTTCCCGGGCCCTCCTTTTCTGGCTTTATTTTCTAGCTTAGATGCATAATGTCCTTCAAACAGGTAAGTGAGCCAAAGAGGAAGGAGGAGAAAACTTCAGCAGGAAGATCTTTAGCTGAGAAGCCACAGATGAAACCAGCAGGGAGAACAAGCCCATTAAAGAGTAAATGTTCGGCCAAAAAAAAGTACAGTATGTTGTGAGCAACTGAAAAATCAGTATCGAACCTTGTTTTGTTTTGTCTTTTTGTTTGTTTATTCGTTTTATTAAATCATAGCTGTGTACATTAATACTGTCATGGGGTACAGTGTGCTGTTTTTATATTCAATTTGAAATACTCTCATCAAACTGGTTAACATAGCCTTCATGTCATTTTCTTAATTATTGTGTTAAGACATTTATATTCTACATTTAGAAAGATTCACATGTACCCTTGTAAGATGGATCATATTGGTGAACCTTGTTTTTGAAGTGACATTTTCCATCAGAAAATGATAGCTCTGAAGTTGATTGATCTCAGTTTTGCTCACTCCTCTATTCAGCAAATGGAGCACCCACTCCATGAACTGGACCAAGCAGTGGCCCAGGCTCCAGGGACACATGCAGAGGTGACGTCCTCATGGAACTTCACTCAGGCCAAGGCAGGCAGCACACGAAGTGAACAGCAGAACTTGCTCACCAAGATCATACAGCACAATGTTGAGCAAGATGAAGGAACTGCACAGGGCAATGAGACGGCAGGTGCAGGAGGGAGGAGTCACCTCACCTGACATGGGCCAGGAGGGCATATCTGAGCTGGAACCTCAACGTGATCAAGGAGGCAGCCAAAGTCCAGGGAGAGAGCGTTTCAGGGTAACGGATCCCTGAAGCTACATTCACACGGCCTGCTGGATGGAGGAAGGAGGGCCGGCATTCCAGGGCCCCGTTAGCAAGAGGAGTGAGCAATGCCGTGGGCTGTGAGCTGTGACGCCATGGCACTCTAACGACATAGTGAGACCTTGTCGCCAAAAAAAAAAAAAAAAAACACAAACACTAACAACAGTTGCTGAGCAAAAAAAAAAGGGGGGTATAAAAAAAGGGGGGTAGAAAAGGCCAATCACAGAGGACCTCACAGCCACTAGCAGCGGCAGTCTCAGCATGAATGGCAGATGGAAAGACATGATCCAATTTCTGGCTGAGCCAGGCAGAGTGGATGTTTGGCCATCAAGTAGGATTTCCTAGGAGTGGTCCAGGAGAGAGAGACTTGGAGGTTTTCATGACAATACAGAGACATGAAGGATTGCATTGAAGCAGAGAGAATAACAAGGTGGTCTTTAAAATTGGAAATGGGCTCTCAGTTCTCACTTGTTAAGCAAAGTTTTCCAAGAGGAGTTTTATCGCAGGGCTATTATGTGCTTTCTAGTAAAAATCGTGGGTGATGATGTGTTGTCCTGACCTGTGTCTACAGTGAGGGGGGTATGGAGTGTGATTCTATCTCCTTATCTATTAGTGACTGGAAGTGGAAGACAAGCCCTTTTCAGTTCTAGAGTGTTTTATACCCTATGGAACTGGACAGGCAACATCCTCCACAACTTTCTTAATTCATAGACCTCTCAGCAGCTTTGAGAGTGGCATCTCCTGCCCTTCCTCCCAGCCTGCAGCACAAGGACATGGGCAAATGTGTCTCCTGCAGCTGGAGGAGACCTCTTCCCTTTCAGGTGAACCACAGGCAGCCTGGAAGACAGAGCCAGGACTCCTGTCTTTGCATCTAATAAGTAGGAGTCCAAAGCTGCAGCCTCCCAGGTCACCAGGGAGACTCAGGTGGTGCTCCCTGCCCAGCCTCTGGGCCCTTGAGAAATGCACTGTCTGGAAGATGACTCAGCACCTCTGTGAGCTCAAATTAGAAATTTTGTTCTTGTCATTCTCCAGCCTCCTGCATGCTTCAGTGCAGGTGACAAGCTTTTATTATCCACCAGTTTTCACCAGAAAAGAAGGCAATAAAACTTGCAAAATGACCATCTGTTTGCCACACCTGCCCTGACCCTGTCTGTAATGTGAATGTTCCCACAGGAGGCTGCCGTGCTATGGGGATTTTATAGAATAACTGTTCTTCATTCTTAATATCTGGATGTAAAATGAAGTGTTCAAGGCCAAAGAACTTCTTCCACTGAGAAACCAAGCTTTGTTAGGACACGTACTTGCCTCATTAACCAGTATTCCTCATTTGAAACCTTGTTTTCTTTGTTAATACTTTTCTTTTCCTTTTTCTTTAGCTCAAAACACTGGAATTTCAACTTTGTACAGGAATTCATATGGTGCGCCCACTGAGGACATCAAACACAACCAGGTAAACGCACCATGGTATTCGTTTTCCCATTTCATTCATATGAAATAAATTGGAATTATTTTATACCCCCCTTTTTTTTTTGCTCAGCAACTGTTGTTAGTGTTTGTGTTTTGGTTTTTTTTTTTTTTTTTTTTGGCGACAAGGTCTCACTATGTCATTAGAGTGCCATGGCGTCACAGCTCACAGCAACCCCAAACTCTCGGGCTTAAGCAATTCTCTTGCCTCAGCCTCCCAAGTAGCTGGAACTACAGGCAGCTTCCATAATGCGTGGCTATTTTTTTTTGTTGCAATTTTCATTGTTGTTTAGCTGGCCCAGGCCAGATTTGAACCCACCACCCTCTGTGTATGTGGCTGGCACCATAACCACTATGCTACAGCATCAAGCCCAATAAATTAGAATTTTAAAAACTACATCAGGCTAGGCTCAGGGGCTCACATCTGTAATCCTCATACCCTGGAAGGCCAAGGAGGGAAGATTACTTTAGGTCAAGAGTTCAAGACCAGCCTGAGCAAGAGCAAGACCCTATCTCTAAAAAAAAATAATAAGAATAAGAATAATAAATAAGTAAATAAAAATAGAAAAATTAGCATGGCATGGTGGCTAAACCTGTGGTCCCAGCTACACAGGAGGCTGAGGCAGGTGGATTCTATAAGCCCAGAAGTTGGAAGTTGAAGTGAGCTATGATGATGCCACTGCATTTTAGCCTGGGCAACAGGGTAAGATGCTGTCTCAAAAATAAATAATAGATTAATTTTTATCCAACATACATAAACAATTATAAAAGAAAATCCTATTCCCCGAGTCCCTCCCTGTCACAGCATACGTTAGGGGAGGTTGGAATCATCAGAACAGCCTCAAATTTGAAAACCTTTGATTTCACTGTAACCTCGTGCCTGATCTGGTGGCAGATAGCAAATTTCCTACTAAAAAGCAAAACTAAAAGAAAGCCCCAAGTAGACAAGTGTAAGATGCCAGTTATCAAATGGGAATTGTCTGGTCACTGGACGTGGATTGAGCAGCTTCTGTGATTCAGCCAGCTCTCATTAGGAAGGGAGCATTTGTTAGACGTGATGGTGATCAGTAAAATAGACTGGCAAGTTCAATGTAGAACTTGATATGGATAGAATAAATCCCGTGATGCTACAACACATGGAATACATCATGGAGGGTTTTGCTGCTGAAAGTCTGGTTGGGTCGGCAGCAGCTTCAGCATCACCTGGGATCTTGTTAGAAATGCAGGAGAGATTCTTCTCAGGCCCCAACCCTGCTCCATCCAAGAAGCATGGTCGCATTTTAATAAGATGCCCTGGAGATCCAGGCACAGGCTCAGGTGTTAGGAGCGCTGAACAGCAGGTACGTAAAGAAACAAGAAACAAGGTCTCAGGGTGTGTGTGTTTGTTTTATTCACAAACATTCACTGGCAGCTCGTCTACTCTGTGGTTCTGCTGTAACTATAAAAGCCAGAGACACAGCCCGTGCCCCCTCATGGACGGGCGGCCGTGTACTATGCTCTCTCCTTGGGGTGGGGGGGGCCTTTATCCCAATACTCATGTAGGGCTTGGGAAGACATCAGTGTTACCACCTCCCTCTCCACCGTGAACAGCCCAGATGCATGGCCTGTGGTGACACATTGTGAACACATAGTTGGCCTCCCTGGATTCCACTCTTTGCTGAGAGCAGAAAAGCCAAGGAATAACTAAATCAGGTCGCAAACACTAGATAGGAGGTCACCAAGATGGCCCAACTATTCTCAGGCCAATACGCCTTCCCATACATGAAGGAAGACAGAAACATAATGCACTGGAAATGTCAACTCCATTTATGGAAATCGACCATTTTTCTTGTCCAACATGAGGAAATTTTGTAAGCAACCTGCCTCCAGCTCAGAAAGATGCTGGTGGGGATGTAACAAGAACCTGATTGTGCAGCCACGAGTGTGAGATGACTCTTTAGTTTCCCCGGCAGAGAGAAGGTCCTGGCCACAGTCAGCTCAGCCCACCCCAGCCTTCCTCTCCACAGAGTCTGCCATCGTTGGCAATCAAGAAATGCCCCGGTGTGGCCCAGGATCCTTGGCATCTCACAAGCTTCCAAAAGACTGCTTGCTATCTGGATTTAGAAGAACGCCCATCACGGTTCTAAGGGGCACATTCTTTCTCCCCAAGCACATCCTGAGCATTTAAGCAAATGAGAATTAATGCACTAAGATGCATCCTGTTCAAAAGAGAATCACAGCCTGGCATAGACTTTCTCCCAGCATGCCCCAGAATGTGCCTGACTCAATCTCAGAGGGAAATGTTAGGGCCAAGGGGTCTCAGCCAAATGCAGACTAAACACACCCAGGATGGAGAGCAAACTCTGTACCTCTTGCCAGCACTGGGACATGTTGCAGGTGGACCCCAGCAGAGCTGGATCCTGCGGTCACAGCTCAAGGCCCTCATTATTCCCTGAGATCATCAAACATCAAGCAATATTTTAAAATATCCACCAAAGAGAGGTTTCTTTCCCCTGAAAAATTTCCAGGGAAATCTTTATGACACTCCAGTGAACTTGAAAAGAAAAAGTAAAGCATTTCACTGATTTTGGACTATGTTATTGGAATAAACTCTGTCATTACCTCAGCTTTCCCTCTTGGGGACTCAAGACCATTTCAAAGAGGAAACATCCAGTTGGGTCATTCTAGTCATAACCTCATCAACAGCATCCGTTAGTTGTGTTCTCTGGCCGTGGCGGGTAGCCAGCCCCTCCAGACAAAATGCTTTCATTTGAGGAGCTTTCCTGGGCCAAAAGTGAACTCAGACCTTCACACCTGGAATGATGGAACCAGGAGATCTGGGGTCTATCCAGTCTCAACATCAAAGTTTGTCCTCTGCTGAGTGCTCTCCTCTCCTGGGAGCTTAGTCACCAGCTGGGCCTCACAAGCTTCACAGAGGAGGCTGGACAGCAAATAACCTTACTGGAGAAGTGATTCCTGGAGGAAAAGGAGTTCCGGGTGGATCTCAAGGCAATGCAGAAGACAATGAGAGCTGAGAATGAGGCACTGGTACGAGCCAAGGTGGTGGGGCAGAGCCACGGCCCTCAGCCAGGCTTCCATGTCTTGGCTGTGGCTTTCCCCCCATGACCACCTGAGACTCCAAGTTACATTGTCAGGGAATTCTGAGCTCTTAGAAGAAACAGCCATTTGCGTACAACAAAGCTTGTGACCCTTGGTTTTTATGTTTGAGGTCAACAGACATGGTTTTAAGAGTTAACTATTTATACTCTGCAAAAATTCTTTGAGTTTCTTCAAGTCTATTTGATACTTACAAAGAGAAATATTATTTTTAATAGTATAGATCCAGCTGACAACAAGGCTTTTTGTTCATAAACTAGAAACAAAAGGATTTGGTGTTTTGATGACCAGTTCTCAAATTATTACTAATGATTACAAAACAAGCATCTTGAGTTCTTTTTTTGGTGTCCTCAGCCCCATTATCACAGGAGCAAGGCAGTTATAATTGTTCCCAGGGATGAGGACACTGAGATTCTAGGAGGATAAGTTGTGTCTTCAGTCACAAAGCTAGGAGGAGGCAGAGACTCAACCCGGCTCTCTGTCTTCCCATCTCCCTGTCCCTCCTGTGTACCAGGAGTTCTTGAATATGGGTGTGAGTCAGAATGTCCCAAAGGCTTGTTAAAATATCAGTGCTGGGCCCAGCGCCAGAGGTTCTGACCCAGTAGGCCTGGAGTGGGGCACAATCATTTGCATTTCTAGCAAGTTCCCAGATAAGGCTGATGCTGCTAGTCTTGGGGCTGTGCTTTGAGGACCCCAGGTCCTTCGCACTTGGCCTCTTAGGGGATATGTTAACACTCTGAGTCTTCAGTGTTCCCAGTGTGGAAAGTTTGAAGATCTGCAATGGGCCACAATTTCCCTTGCATGCAAACTAAGCCCAGTGTGCTGGCAAACTCAGTAAGGAATAAGCGCAGAAAAGTCTTCTGTCATTATGCAGAGTTGGACGCTCCTGTGACACTGTCCTTCATAATTTAGATTAGACATTCTACTATTGAAGAAAGAGTTCAGCAAAGATGACTTTATAGGAGCAGAAGCTACAGGACACAGCACAGAGTCCATCAACCCCACGTTAGCCAGCTGGCAGTACCTCCCTTCCAAGAGAGGACACTGCTTTAAGGCAGAGCAAAATAGCTCGGGCTCCAGGGGGTTGCCAGGCTTCTCTCAACCACCGCAGATGCCCAAATTCAGAAATCCCCCTGCTGGATAGGAGCAGCACGCTATGTCCTCCATAAAATTCTGATTTATGCAAACTGTGCAATATTTTTAAAATGCATTTAATGTTAGCTCTTCTATGAAAGGGCTATTTTGGGAGGAATTTATTCTGCCAAATTTTCCACACATCAGATATTCCCTTAAATTATAAAATGCATCTGACATTCCCTCCCCCATGGTGTGTTTCACGGACAGGCCAGTGAGCAAATTCAGTCCCTGCAAACACCGCAGTGCTGCTCACCAGCCGTCCTGGACCATTCATCCACACATGCCCCGGGAACTAGGACACCCCATCTCAGAAGGGGTTGATGTCAGACTTTATGAAAAAAACAGGTGAATTGAAGAAGTTAGTTCCCTAAGGTAAGAGATACAAATGATAAGCTCATACCCAGCTCTAAAACATCCATCAAACAGAAAGAACCTGACAATGGTAAAAAAGAAAATGGTAAAAATGAAGTAGGTTGTACAAAAAAAAAAAAAAAATGAAAGCAGCAGCCCCTTTGGCGGGGCACCATGAGCCTCGTGAAGACTCCCTGCCTCCGATATGGCCTCCTCTGCCCCTGAGAGCAGCACAAGAAGTCAGTCCTCTTCTGACCTCCACTGACCTCCTCTCTTATTGAGAAGCCTGAAGCCAATTCCATGGAGTCTGCCCTCTGAGGTTTGGGCACCTTGACTCTGCTGAGACTGGTCCACGTTGGTAGAGCAAACATCTGGCTTTAGAGTCAGCCAGATGTGCATTCAAATTCAACACCGCTAGCTTTAGTTTTTTCATCTACAGAGTAAAATTGGATGGATGGGTAAGTAGGTGATAGATAGCTGATGGATAAAGACAGATGTGTTCATACAAGGTCAGACAATTAAGTTCATGTACTCCTCCTAGAAAAAGTGCAACATACCTCATTGTTGAATATCACTGCAGTCAGCTTCAAAGTACTCCCCTTGGCTGTCCGGTGACTGCATGGCTATTACATGATTAAACAAATAATGATTTGTTAGATGTTGAATATGGTGCCTGGTGAAATAAAAACATGATAAATTTTAGTTTCCTCCCTGCATTATTTTTCCGAACCTCCACACTCCAAGCCTGTGCACACGGTGCACTAGGAAGCAGCACAGTGTCAGAATAGAGAAGTTCAACATCACACCCTGCTCTTCGGAGGACAGCCAAGGGCATCCCAGCCTATTGACACAGCCTGGCAGACCTGGTTTTGGAAACATTGAATTGTAGGTGTCGCACATTTATTCCAAATGTCCCTCTCACCCTAGGTTCTTAGGTTGACAAGGGTTTATAGTCTGCAGACTTTTAGACTTCCGCGGGTACACAGAAACCTCATTCATTCAGCCACCACTAACTAGACACGTGGGACACCCTGGACAGCAGCTGTGATGAAGTCCACCACTTCCTGGAAGAACAGGTCGATTACTAGTGTAATCAATGACATATAAAAGAGGGAGTTTCACTTCCGCGGGAGAAGAGTGATGTGAGGGCCAGTAAAAGCATTCATTCACACACGCTGTGCTAATTACAAATCATTATCTATTAACTAAGGCCAATTTCTAGAGGATGTTCCCATGCTGAACCTTACTTAATAGGGAATTACTGAATCCACCCAAAAGTGATCAAATTGTGTTTCGCTGAGAGTGTTTTATAACTCACACCTGACCCCCTCCCCAGTTATCGCACACTCCCAGGGCTTTGCACACCCTGTATGTGCTGCTGTGGGGGTCACCCTCACCCCACCCCAGGCAGGTGCTGCTCATTTCAGGGACAGGTGCTTTCCAGGAGACCCCAGACACAATCAGAAGGGAAGGGGGAGAACTCAGCTCCTAGATGGTAGTGATAATAAATACATTGTCAACCCATGAACACTCTTGGTCATCCTGTCCCTAAAGCCATGCAGAGGAAACTAATTCCTGACATCCTGTGTTCCTCAGACTCCTGTGATCCCTTGAACCCTTCGAAGCCCCTATATCAGAGAGTATCCTGCAGAGGAAACAGGCGATACTGGGGGGGCTGGCAGACACCAGACAATTCTGAAGACTCCTGCCCCGTAATCATAAAACTTCCTAATCCCGTAGCATTCTTGAGTTCAGTCAATTCTTAAATGAAGCAAGTTAGAGAACATTTTGGTCCTTTGGTCCTCCAGAATACAGAATATTTGGAATGTGCATCTGTGTAAGGCTGTTATAACTGGCCACTCACTTAGACCCTGTGATGGAGAAGCCTCTGCCCACTACATGCAAACAGGGATCAAAGATGTCTCAATGGGCCATCAAGTGAGTGCCTTAGTGACCATTAGATCTTGTACATTTTCCCAGTCTCTTTGAGACCTAAGTGCAATACAAAAAATGCAGAAAAGAAGAAAATAAACTGCATTCTATAGCGTCTAGTCTATGCCTCTTTAATTAAAAGAAATGATCTAGTAAAATGGTGCAACTACTGTGGCAAAAAGGTTGCTGGTTCCTGGAAAAGTTAAACATAAAATGACCACATAACACATTGCAGGGTGTACAGATGTACCCAAAAGAATCAAAAGCAGGGTCAGTGACAGATACCAGTACTCCGGTGTTTATTGCAGCATTGTTTACAACAGCCAAAAGGTAGAAACAGCCCAAGTGTCCATCAAGAGATGAATGGCTAAACAAAACAGAGTTTATCCATGCAATGGAATATTATTCAGCCATACAACGGAATGAAGTTCTGACGTGGATGGACCACAAAAACTTCATGCTATGACACACAAGGACAAGTATTATGGAGGTCCCTGGAGTAGGCAAAATCACAGAGACAGTATGTAAATGGTGGTTGTCGTGGATGGGGAGAAAAAGGATAAAGGATGGGGAACTATGTTTGATAGCAATAGAGTTTCTGTTTGGGGTGATTTCAAAAGTTGTGTGAGTGGAGGGTAGTGATGGGTGCACAGTGCTAAATGCCACCTAATAAATGCCACCTAATTTTACATGTCAAATGGTTAATGTGCTCAGTTTTGTGTTATGTATATTTTACCATAATAATGATAAAGAAAAATTTTATGAAGAAAGGAACCAATTGTCAAAAGAAAAAGAAACAGCAGTTGGCAGTTTCAGGGGAGCAGTCCCCCTGCAGTGAATGCCTAGGCACAGATGACGCCTTTTCTTTGTTTTGTTTTTCCTATGAGATCAATTTTTAATATATTTAGGTCCTACCTATGAGTGAAAATATACAAGATTCGTCTTTCTGTGTTCCCCTGTTTCACTTAATGTAATGATCTCCGATTCCATTCATACTGTTCCACATGACAAAATTTCATTCATTTCTTTCTTTCTTTCTTTCTTTTTTTTTTTTTTGTTGAGACAGAGTCTCACTTTGTCACCCTCAGTAGAGTGCAGTGGCATCACACTGCTCACAGCAACCTCCAACTCCTGGGCTTAGGCGAGTCTTTTGCCTCAGCCTCCCAAGTAGCTGGGACTACCGGCACCTGCTACAATTCCCGGCTATTTTTTTGTTGCACTTTGGCCAGGGCTGGGTTTGAACTTGCCACCTTCAGTATAAGGAGCCAGCGCCCTACCCACTGAGCCACAGGCGTGGCCTAGGCTTTCATTCTTTTCTGTGTCTGTATAATATTCCATTGTGTCTATGGACCATAATCCCTTATCCATTCATCTGTTGATGGGCACTTGGGTTGCTTCCAAATTTTGGCTATGGTGAGTAGTTCTGAACAGACAGGGGAGTTTGCAGATACCTCTTCAATATACTGATTTCTCTTCCTTTGGATATATACCTAGCAGTGAGGTTTCTGGGTCAAGTGGTAGCTATAGTTTCAGTTTTTTCAGGAAACTCCATACAGTTCTCCATAGTGGTTGCACTAATTTATAGTCCCATCAACTGTGGACAAGGGTTCTCCTTTCTCCACATCCTCACCAGCATTTATTATTGCCTTTTTGAGAAAGCCATTTTAACAGAGGTCAGATGATATCTCATTGTAGTTTTGATTTTCATTTCTCTGAGGACCAATGATACTAAACATTTTTTCATATACCTGTTGGCCATTTATATGTCTTCTTTTGAGAAATGTCTATTCAGATCCTTTGCCCATTTTTTAATCAGATTATTTTATTTTTTCCCTATCAAGTTGTTGTAGCTCCTTATGCAGGTTTATTCTAGTAATTAGTCCCTTGTTAGATGGGTAGTATGAAAATTTTTTTCTGATTCTGTGGATTGTCTCGTCCCTTCATTGATTGTTTCTTTTGTTGTGCAGAAGTTTTTTAGCTTGATGTGATTTCATTTGTCCAATTTTGCTTTGGTTGCCTGTGCTTTGGGTATATTACTCAAGAAGTCCTTGCCCTTACCAATGTCCTGAAGCATTTCTCCAAAGTTTTCTTTTACTGGTCCATAGATTCACTCTTTAGATTTAAGTTGTTAATCCATTTTGATTTGATCAATATATATGGTAAAAGATAAGTGTCTAGTTTCATTCTTCTGCCTATGGATATCCACTTTTCCCAGAAGCATTTAATGAATAAACTGTCCTTTCACTCTATGTTCTTGGCACCTTTGTCAAAGATAAGTTTTCTATAGATGTTCCATTGATCTATGTGTCTGTTTGCATGCAAGTACCATGCTGTTTTGGTTAGCATAGCTCTGTAGTATAATTTGAAGTCCAGTAATGTGCTTTCTCCTGTTTTATTCTTTCTGCTCAGGAGGGCTTTGGCTATTCTGGGTCTTCTGTGGTTCCATATAAATGTTAGGATTTTTTTTTCTGTTTCTGTGAAGAATGTCATAGGCATTTTGATGTGGATTGCATTGAATCTGTAAATTGCTATGGGCGGTATGGATGTTTTAAATAATATTGATTCCTTCAAGCCACAAGCATGGAATATCTTTCCATTTTGGGGTGTGTGTTCTCTTCAATTTCTTTCATTGGCGTTTCATAGTTTTCATTATAGAGATCTTTCACTGCTTTGGTTAAGTTTTTTCCTAGGTATTTATTTTATTTACAGCTATTGTAAAAGGGATTACTTGACTTCTCTTTCAGGCTATTTACTGTTGGCATATAGAAATACTAATTTTTTCATATTGATTTTGTATCCTATAACTTTTCAGAATTTATCAGTTCCAACAGAGTTTTTGTGTATGTGTGTGGAATCTTTAGATGTCTCTTGATAGAAGATCATATTGTCTGCAAACAAGGATAATTAACTTCTTCCTTTCAGATTTGAATGCCTTTTATTTCTTTCTCTTGTCTGATTGCTCTAGCTAGAACTTCCGGTAGTATATTGAATAAAACTGGTGAAAGTGGGCATCCTTGTCTTGTTCCAAATCTTAGAGGAAAGTCTTTAGTCTCTCCCATTCAATATGATACTTGCTGTGTCAGACAGGGCTTTTATCATGTGGAGGTAAGTTCCTTGTCTGCCCACTTCAGAGTTTTTGTCATGAAGGGATGTTGAATTTTATTGAGTGCTTTCCCAACATTGATTGAAATGATAATATATTTTTCCCTCATTGTCCTGATATGATGTATCACATTGATTAATTTGTGTATGTTGAACCATCCTTGGATACCTGGGTTAAATTACACCTGATAATGATGAGTAATCTTTTTAATGTGTTGTTTAATTTGTCTTGCTAGTATTTTGTAGGGGATTTTTGCATCTATTTTCATCAGAGATATTGGCCTATAGTTTTCTATATTTGTTGCATCTCTTTGTCTGGTTTTAGTGTCATGGTGATAGGGGGCTTGTAGAATGAGTTTGGGAGTATATCTCCTTCTCAATTTTTTGGAATAGTTAAAATAAGAGTGGTATTAATTCTTCTTTGAATGCTTGGTCGAATTTAAAAGTGAAGCCATCGGGTCCTGGGCTTTTCTTTGAAGGGAGATGTTTTATTAGTGCTTCCCTCCTTCCTCATTATTGGTTTGTGCTGGTTTATGTGGATTTCAGACTTCCTCCTAATTCTATCTTAATAGGCTGTTTATGTCTTAGAATTTATCTATTTCTTCTAGGTTTTCCAATTTATTGCAGCCTTTTCTGGGCAAGAGGGAGGTTGGGTCAAGGGACACTAACTAATCCTACATGGTGCCTCTTTTCCACACAGGTTTCAGCACAGCCAGTCCCACAGGAGCCCAGCAGGAAAGACTACGAGACCTACCAGCCGTTTCAGAATTCCACGAGAAATTACGACGAGTCCTTCTTCGAGGACCAGGTCCACCACCGCCCTCCCGCCAGCGAGTACGCCATGCACCTGGGCCTCAAGTCCACCGGCAACTATGTTGACTTCTACTCAGCTGCCCGTCCTTACAGTGAACTGAACTATGAAACGAGCCACTACCCCGCCTCCCCCGACTCCTGGGTGTGAGGAGCCGGCGGCACCAGGCGCCCCGGGGACAGTGCATGTGCATGCATACCACGAGACATTTCTTTTTTCTTTTTTTCTCCTGCAAATTTAGTTTGTTAAAGCCTGTTCCATAGGAAGGCTGTGATAACCAGTAAGGAAATATTAAGAGCTATTTTAGAAAGCTAAACGAATCAAAAAGTTAACTTGGAGATCAATAGAAAGCTAAAGCGATCCTAAATACAGTGTGTGACACTTTTCTAGTTTGAGTTGTAGAAGATAAAAAGTGCTTTATATAGAATGTGGCTGAAGGCGGGAGAGAGCAGGCGGTCGGTGGCAAGGCGGGAGGGTCATTGTGAAGCACAAGATGCAGAATAGTTTACACGCTTTACGGGGGACGGCTTCTCACGCTTTGTTTACCCTTCATCCGTTGTGACTCTAGGCTTCAAGTTGCATTGGGGTTCCTCTGTACAGCAAGATGTTTCTTGCCTTTTGTTAATGCATTGTTGTAAAGTATTTGATGTACATTACAGATTAAAGAAGAAAAGCGCGTTGTGTATATTACACCAATGCCGCCGTGTTTCCTCATCTATGGTTCTAAATATTGCTTCGATTTCAAACTTTTGAAAGATGTATGGATTTCCAGTTTTTCTTTTCTTTCCTTTCTCCCAGTATGTTTTAACAAAAAAGAAGAAAAAAAAGGAAAAAAAGGAATATTTAGCAGTATTGTTCGTTCTGATATGTGAATTTGTTTGTGGCAACTAAACAAGGCATTCAGCAGTTTCTGACAATTAACATACATCATTCCACACTCCTGTCAACAAAGTGCTTTTTCACTGCCTAAAATTTTAGATGTAGATATTTGAAATAGATTTTTTCATTTATACCAGTTTTCTTTATGATGATACAGTGTTAAAAGAAAATAAATTACAATTGATCTGTCATCCATATTTGCTAAGAATGTCTATTTCCAAGGACCTATCTTAACAAAATACACATTCTTGCTCGTGTGTCTGTGCGTGTGTGGGTGTGTATGTATGTCCATGTATGTACAGAAATGACCTGTGTGAGATTTTATTTTGATAGGAGTTACTTCACTTGCTGTTCATCTTGTACAAGCATTGTTTTTGGTTTTTAGCATAAATGTACATCAGTTTGTTCCTTTCATACTGTTACCTACTCTTCTGACCATCTAGTGACTCAGGACATTAGGCCAGCTGAAGTGAAGTTATAGGATTTTCACACATTCACACGTTCTTGGATACCAACTCTTTCTCCAGGTCCGTTTCCTTCCACATCTTACGCCCTAAGAACATGAGAAACCATGGCCGACTCAATAATTTCACTTTGGGGCCAATTACTTGAAGTATCCACAGAAAATGTAAACTGCTCGCCTTATTCTCCCCAAAACCTTTTTGTTCATGTGGCAGGGAGCAGTAGACAATTATGGGTTAGATTATTAAAACTGAACTTGAAGCTAATGTTAGAATAGTGGTTCACAGAGCTAAGAAATAAGGCTAACCATTTCAAAGAACATGGGCTGTGGGTAAATTAGCTTTGCTCTTTAGATGCAAGTGACTGAGGCCAATAGGTGCCTAGTAAATGTTAACTGTTCTTGGAAAAAATAAAAACGTAAGTAACAAAAGAAATCGGCTGCATCGTCCTTTAAAACTGGCTCCCCTTCACTCTGCATAGGATTAATTCAGCTCAAAGCCCAAGATCAACGGTTCTTTCTCCAAATTTAACAACAATCAAACGATCCATGCATATTTTTGGAAATGAAAAGTTAATTTCCAGATTAGAGCAGGATATTGAAATTTATATGTGGATTTCCCCACAAATTGCGTACAGGCTGGACCTTGTTTCATTGTTTACTATTGGACTCAACTTTTCTACAGGCCCTCATAGGCACGTCCCAACCCAGCTAGAGAGAGAGAAATATAGAGCACTGAGGACAGCATTTCCACATCATCTCTGTCTTGGAATGCAACAGTAGAGTTCATCAAGGCTGAAAGTACCGTATAAACATAACTATGACCTAATAGCTGCCTTAACCTTTCTAAAAGTAAACAACAGAACTTAGAGCTAAGCAGGGGAAATCAATGCATGTGCTGAGAAAGTCCTCCTCCCAGGAGAAACTCCCTATTTCCTTTATGAGTTTGAGTCTCAATGCGTGTCCTATATTTGTGATTCTTGAGGCCAAAGATGTCTTTACTGCTCATGACTCTTTGAGAGCACATTGTGCCAGGCTGTGATTAGATCATTCAGCCAGGAGCCTCTGGTGTAGGAGATAGAGCTGGGAAAAAGAAAATTAAGTATTTGTAGTTTTCCAAACCTGTCCTTTCTTCTTTTTCATAAACATACACAGATTAGCAAGCTGTATAGACAGGAAGACACAGAGCTAGCAGATAGATCGATGAGAGATAGCTGATGACAGCTTAGGTGGATGGGTGATAGGTAAGTAGGCAGGTAGACAGGTGGGGCTTTACCAGAACTGTGAACTAGTCTAGAGGCCCCTCAGGCTCCTTTGGCAAAGGTTGGTCAGTGTCATGTTATATTCATGACAGGATTTGCTGGATAAAAGCCCAAGTGATGAGAAACCTTTGTTTTTGCTTTCACTGTACTGAAGTGACCCAGTAAGTCCCCTTCCCCAACTGGCTGCTCCACATCTGCAAGACCCTCCAGACTGTGGATTGTCCTACTGAGATGGGCATTGTGTCTTTCAGGAAAAAAAGGAAAAAACACACATACACACCTAGGAAATGTCTTTTTCTGTTCACTGCCTTTGGTAGACCATAAATACAACCAATGCACTTAAAAGGACATAAAATGTGGATTTTATGTATGAAAAATAGACATATCTTTTCATTTGAGATTGTTGACCACCAGTGACTGATTAAGGAACGTTTAAACTATACCATTATGAGTAATATTAACATTTTAAAATACAATCTTTTAATACTGATTCAATTTTATGACCACACAGAAATGCTTCAATCCTCCTTAGCAATCATGAGTTAGACAATAAAAAACAGGTTTTTAAGAACCAGGGTGATGTGAGCTGTCCCATCATACCTGGATCTAACCTAAGTGACGTTTAACCAATGGGCACCTATTTCATATTAACAAGGCTTATGCATTAGGAAAAGCTGCTGTTTTTAAAAAGTATTTAAATTCAGTAGGAAAAAATAAACCCCACACCTCATTGTACTTGGTCTGTCTTGTTTCTGACTTCGCTCTTCCTTAGTGTGACACCATCCCACTCTGTCCCTGGGAGGTGAAGTGTCGCTGTCTGAATACAGCATTCTCATTCGCACGGGAACTGGGAGATGAACATGACCCTTGTCTGAGAACTCGCAGTTTACCAAAGTTTCCCTGCGGGCTACCAGGGTCTCTCATCAGCCAGCAGTGAAGTGGATGGCTGGGCTCTCCTCCACACAGAGAAGGCAGGAGAAGGGAAGCTAGGTGGTTCCAGAAACCTCACCTTTTTCTCAGGACCAAAAGGCTGCACTAGAACCTCTGTGTGACAGAGGAAAGCAATGAATAAGCCATCAGAGGAGCCACAGTGTGCTGGAGATCTGCACCGGACCCTGGTGACGGCCAGCAGGACTGTCCACTGAAACGTGTCCTGGACAGCCCTCTGGCACTCCTGTGTGCCTGACGTTTCATTAGCAAACTGTGGTCAGGACAACATTATAATGGAAACTCACACTGAGCCAATCATCCTATCAGCAGCCTGGTATCCCTGCGTCTCTCTAAAATCCCCAAATCTCTGCAACTGAAAACTATTTCAAAACTCTCTTGGTGGCCAAACCTGACCTGAACTACAGCTCTAGTGCAATGTACAGCGTGCCAACCATGACTGGGCATGAGGAAGGGGAAAGATGTGCTCCTAGCTAGGGGACCTAAGGGACACAACACAGAGGAGACGGTGCTCCCGCAAACAATAATGGGGGCATTTCAGGAAGAAAAATGTGTGGAGAAGGTGTAGGAAGCACAGGGGATGGACAGGGAACAACACACAGCAAATCTCACTCTATAATTAAGGGTAGGAAGAGGGTGGAGAGAGAGAAGCGTCCACTGGGGCAAGGCTTGGGGCTCTTGAAAGCTATTAATAAACAGTGAAGATGTTTTACATCTTTGCAGGATTTGTCTGGGGGGTGGGGGCTTATAAAGAAAAGATCTAGATCAGCGGTCTCAAACTTTCGCATGCGTCAGAATCACCTGAAGCACACCTTATAGGCTTCATGGCCAAACAGTTTCCGATTGGGTAGGGCTTGGGCTGGCCCAGAGCTTCCATTTCTAACAAGTCCCCAACTAAGGTTGATGGTGCTTGTCTGGGGGCCACATTTTGAGAAACACTGGGTTTAGAAAGATCACTTGTGAGACTGTCTGTCATCACGATTAACTTGGAATCCTGTCACTCAAAGTGCAGTCTGGGGACCAGCAGCATCCGCATCTTGTAGGAGCTCATTAGAAATGCAGAATGTTAGGTCCCACATGAGAGTCTGCATTTGCACAGGTCCCCCAGGTGATCCTGAGTAATATTAAAGTTTGACAACCATGAGCCAGGAGACACATAAGGGTCTGAGCTAGAAAAATGACAGAGAAGGCGGGCAAAATTAACGTGAAACATCATAGACATAAAACTAGTAGCACGTGGTCGGTGAACACCGGAGACAGCCAAAGACCCCTCTGAGATGTGAACCTGGCCGGTCAGTAGATCTTTCCAGTAAGGGAAATCCACCGTTTTGGACATGGAAAGTCACCATGCTGATGGCAAATCCAGGAGACTACTGCAGTGGGCAGCAGGGAACGCAGCTGGCACTCTAAACTAGAGGTGGAATTCAGCATTGTGTTTCTGGCATTAGGAGTTGGAGAGTGGGCGTGGACAGAGTGTCAGTGAGGATCCAGGGGGAGGAGAGTCCTGGGAAGAGAAGGCCCATGGGGAGGCAGCGTGGTGCTGGCAAAGGGACTGAGCGGAAAGCAAAATGGGGAGGGGGGAGGAGGGAGACCAGTGTACTGTTGTCCAAACCCGGGAGGGGACAGCGTCCCATGGAGAGTAGAAATGCCGCTGGTGGGTACAGAAGCTGACAAGGAGGAAGATGGCTGAGAACACACCTTTGCACGTGGTAGTGCAGAGACCACAGTGAACTTTGGAGAGCAGCTCCAGGGGCAGGTGAGGGGGAGTGAACAGAGCTAGGAGGCAGGAGCCACGAGAGGCTTGCCAACGACCTAGACCTTGAGATGAGACCCTGGCCTGAGACAATTAGAGGTGAAATGAAATTTTAGGAATTTGGAGAATGTGGCCCATGCTTGTGAAATGGCTTAAAAACAGCCCCTTACAGCGTTTATTGCTCCGTACAGCATTTCGTTGCTTTCATAGCATTGTAACATTTATTCACCTTGTCCTGCTCACTACCAAGTGGGCTCCTGTTATAATCAGCCCCATTTCTATGTTGAGAGGAGTAAGATGTAGTGGTGTCATGTAACTAGCAAATTTTAATGCTGAATATAAAATTGGGGCTCTTTGGCACAAGAGATGATTAGGAGTCTGCCAAGCAAAGAGGCCATAAGGTGAGAGAAGTCTGTTTCCTCAGCACCACCCCTCTACTTAGCACCTTGACATATGCGTAGGGCAGCATGGAACAGGTCTGATCCTTGGCTTGGAAGGTGAAACAGGCTGCGTGGAACAGGTCTGATCCCTGGCTCCTCTACACCCTGCACCACCAGTTCCTGCCACATCAGTTACTGTTGCCAGTGATTCTCTTTCAGACTTTCCTCCTTAATACCCATCACGCCCCATCTGCTCCAGGCTACTTATCCTCATTTCTCAGATGCCAGATCTCCCCAGAGCCTGGCCCTTGATGGAGCCAACACTGTTTTTTGTTCTGGGAGTTCTTGGTTGGAGAGTGTCTGTGCCATTGCCACGCCTCCTGGCTCACACATTCAGCAGAGAAGCCAGATGTCCATTTCCCAATGGCTCCCAAGAATCCTCCCAAAGATTCTTCATGCTTTCATAACTGACAACAGACATCCATGAGGCAATCAGACACAGAGCAGGGGAAACTGGGATTACATCCAAAACACTGGCCAGGCTAGGACTGCATGTGCGCACCTGAGCTAACCTGTCATCAAGGGACAAATCATTACAACACACTGCCCTTTGTATACACAACCAACTCTTTATTTATCAAAGACAATTGTAAAATCACAACAGAATTTTGATCTAGACTCGTTCTGATTTTTTATCACTTTGTAACAAACCATTCCAAAAGTTTTGATTAAAAAAAAAGAGAGACCGAGAAATGAGTGCAAAGCATTAACTTCGTTCAAAAACTTGCAATCTCAACTGGGCTCCACAGAGACAGCGCAGCTGTGCTCCACTCAGAGTCAGCTGGGGAGGCGCTGAATGCTGGAATGACTTAAGGCTCAACCACTTAACGGCCGGCACTGGCATTGCAGCACTCGCAAGCTGGGGCAGCAACAGCTGCAGCTCCTCAGGCGTCTCTCCACGCAGCGTCTCCAGCAGGCATGCTTCAGGGTAGCTCAATTCTTACGGATTATCTCAAAGCTCCAGAATTCTTCTGCCTAAGCCAAAGAGCCTGGTGCAAACCAGGAAGCATTCACCTAGTCAGCGGTTGCAAAATATTGCTGAGTTTCAGGGGCAAGGGTGCAAAACAGACTATCTCTTGACGGGGGATGGCAAGATTCTAGAAGAGTCTGAGGGGTTAGAAATCCTGCCGTGGTCTTTTTGATACAATCCACCACAAAACTGGTAACATTGTACAACCATAGAGTTAGCTACTCTTTCAAACTCTTAGCCAGTATTTCTTAACAATGGCAAAAGCAATAAAGTATAGTAAAGTAGGCTAAGAGGTTGGACAATTAAGTTTGTGAACTTCTCCTAGAAAAACTGCTTTATACCTCGTTCCTGAATATCACTAGGGTCTCCTTGAACATCTGGTGACCATAGTGACGCTATTCAGCAATGAGGTAGGTGGCACTTGTCCTAGGATGAGTTCGTGGACTTAACTGTCAGGTCTCGTGTAAGAAATGAAGAACAAATACTGTCACTAACAGAAATGGGAGGGAAAGCCACATTGCCCTGTCAGAAGCAAACGTTTGCCATCTTAGGATTCTCTTTCCCTCCAGCTGAGGGAGAAGGAGGCAGATGGCAGCTCTCGTTCCTGGCAGCCACCTATGGCCACCATGAGAGGCCAATAAGGCTAAGCTATAGCTGAAGGCAGCAGAAGAGAAGAGCCCCGGGTCCTCAGAATGTTCCGCCACACACAAAGGGTAAGTTCTCATGCCCACCTGCTGAGGACTCTCCCCTGCCCTCCCCTCGGAAGTCAGAGAAGGCAGGACTGAAGGCAGCAGCCTCCAGGTAAAACTGACTTAAATACATCCCCGTTTTATTATAAATAGAACATACTTTTCTGAAAAGATAGAACAATAGAATTATAAGGTAATAACCCTAATATCAATTTTGGTAAGTGGAAAGTGTTGCAGAGACACTTTCTGTAGTCATCGTTCTGACATCTCTCTCTGTTCAACAGACGGTAAAACATGTCCCGGACCAAGAACCCAAAGGGGCTGAAAATGTGTAATCACCTCAATAAACGACCAGTGGGAAGAATCATTTTAGGTTCTTAAGCAATTAGGTTCCCCATGTGTTCCCAATCAACAACCAATGCGAAGAACATCATTTAAAGATGATCAACTAAGGAACCTCAGGGGCTGGTGTACTAAGGACGCAGCTTCCTTCTGGGTCAGGCTGGCTTTGGGAATACCTGTTTCAGAGTGTGTTTCCTGTTAACACCTCCTTTTCTGCTAATACTCACTGCCTAAATTACCAATGCAAGGTAATTGCCCTCTCCCAGTCCCACGCCTTCTGAGGTGAGCTCACCGCCCCTGAGCCCTGAGGAAAATAAAGAATTTTCCCAGCAAACGAAATCGCGCTCTGGGTGAATGGCTCCAGCTTCCAACTGCCTGACACCCAACGAGAGATGAGGAAATGGACCCACTGACAAGCTCCCTGCTGCAGACACACTCGTGAGCTCCGTGCCAGAGGTATTCCAACAGATTCTCTGTTCTCCCAAGGTTCTGAAGGACAGCTTGACTTGCTTTCCCAGGAATTTTAAGTCTTTATTTTTATTGTTTGAGATTCATTGAGGGTACAAAGAATTAGGTTACACTGATTGCATTTGTTAGGTAAATTCCTTCTTATAATTGTGACCTGCCCCCAAGAGGTATGCCATAGGTATCCCAAGAATTTTTAAACATTAAGAAAATAAAAACCACTTGCCAAGGCAGAACTGATGCCCTACTATGCCAATGAACTCAAGAGAGTCTGTGAGGATGGCCCCTACCTCCCTCAGAGATGACTGTGAGGACTGTGTTATAAAACAGACATGAGGGCATTAAAAACTGTGTTTTAAAATGCTTCTGTGTTTAGACTGTTTCAGAGATTTCTAAAAAGTCAGAAAGGAGATTGGCAGTCCCTTCTGGGTACAACTTCAAAGACACCAGGGTATCACACTTGTATTAGGAATAATATGTGACTTATTTATGTCATTGACTTTGACCCTAGCAAAGTTTTGAGAGAATAGACCTTCATAATTGGTTAAGAAATTATATTTTTAAAAATAATTTTAGTGAAATGTGGTAAGAAACCTTCCTACCTCATTAACATAAAAACATAGCTAGTATTTCACTGAATTTGGATGAAACAATTTTAAAAATGCCTAAGTGTGTACCTTGCAATATTTGAAACATATGCTAAAATAGTTTTCATTGTTTATCTGAATCTCAAATTTATCTGGCTATCCTAGTTTAATCTCTATTTCTGCCATTATTTTTCTAAAGAGTAATGCTTTGCAGAAAAAGTAAAAATAGATTTAAAAATGCATTACTTAATCTCCATTATCATAGCTGTGGCAAAAAATGTACCGGTGAAAATACAGGTGCAGGACACAGAAGCCTCTTTGGACAAGCTAGTTAGTTCCTGAGTCTCTCCTTCCCTATTAGCGAACCACGGGTATTACCCGTTCTGCTTCCATTCTGGAGTTTCTGTGAAGCAACACAATAGGCTTAAGAACGGCCTTGTCTGGGGATTGTTTAACAACTGACTCTCAAAAAAAATCCTTAATTTATACCATTTGTCAGTTTCTATGGTGAAAGTTCACATTCTGTGACCAGTTTCAACCTGCTACTGTGATGTCACTGAGCACAGAGTTAGAAGTGACGCCATCCAGTAAAACAGTCAGTTATTCCAGGGTATGGATAACGTAGGCCGAATTAACCTCAGGGGCACAGATAACAGTAAGATCTAGTCAAACAAGTAGATTGTGATGGATTTTGAATATTCGTTACCTTTATTTTCAATGTAAATACAAGTTTATTTCATTTAATACTTAATAATGGCTAGAGTTAACAGCTGCCATGCAAAGTTCCTGAAAATTTAACCATCAGCTCTGGTGAGCAGACGCAGGCCAGCTCTAGCACACTACTGCTGACTACAAGTGTCTGTGTTTGATTTTGGTTTGGTTTTATTGTGGTACTGCTGGTAAGAGCACTTAACATGAAATCCACCCTCTCAAATTTTTAAGTGTCCAATACAGTATTATTAACTTACAGACACAATGTTTTGTTTTTGTTTATTCTGTTTGTCTTTATAGGCACAACATTACACAACAGATCTCTAGAACTTATTCACCTCACTTAATTGAAACTTTGTGCCTGGCGATTCCCTTCGCAGCTCCCCTTCTCACCCTCCCTGCAGCCCCTGGAGCCACCGTCCTACCACCTGACTCTGTGAGTTTAACTGATTTCGATTCTTCACATGTGTGGACTCATGCAGTATTTGTCCTACCATGACTGGCCTATTTCTCCTAGCACAATGTTCTCAAGGCTCATCCAAGTTATGTCATATTGTAAGATTTCCTTTTTTTTAAGACTGAATAATAATTTTTTTTTTTTTTTTGCAGTTTTGGCCGGGGCTGGGTTTGAACCCGCCACCTCTGGCATATGGGGCCAGCACCCTACTCCTTTGAGCCACAGGTGCTGCCCTGAATAGTAATATTTTTGTGTGTATATACCACGTAGTCTTTATCCATTTATCTTTCAATGGACAACTAGATTGTTTCCACATCCCTTCAAGATCCCATTTCGGTTCTTTCAGATAAATGCTCAGTTATATTGCTGATCGTATGGTAGTTCTACTTTCTTTTCTTTTTTTCTTTTGCTGCCTTGTTTTTTATTTATTTATTTATTATTAAATCATAGCAGTGTACATTAATACTATCATGGGGTACAGTGTACTGTTTCTGCATACAATTTGAAATACTTTCATCCAACTGGTTAACATAGCCTTCATGTCATTTTCTTAGTTATTGTGTTAAGACATTTATATTCTACATTTAGAGAGATTCACATGTACCCTTATAGGATAAAACATAGGTGTAATTGTAA